>PVLC010041087.1:0-13542 GCA_004027655.1 Graphiurus murinus | reverse complement strand
GGAGGGACGTAAGAAAGCCTTCTCCACTTGCAGCTCTCACCTGGGAGTCGTGAGCGTGCTGTATGGTGCTGTCTTTTTCATGTATCTCACCCCTGACAGATTTCCAGAACTCAGTAAAGTGGCCTCCTTATGTTACTCCCTAGTCACTCCAATGCTGAACCCTTTGATTTACTCTCTGAGAAACAAGGATGTCAAAGAGGCTATTAAAAGGCTTCTAGAGAAAACAAATGCTATTTTTTAATTACAATTTTTTTCTTCCACCAGTTGTATTGTGGCTATTTATTTCATACCTCTTATGGCTATTAATTAATTATTTTCCCCAAAATACAAAAGATACCTTTTCCATGTGATGTACCCTTTCCCAATATTACATTACCCCCTCTGAGACATCATTAATCTTGAAAGTCCTGTGGGAGATGTTAGGAATGCATTTTTTTAATGATGAATCCTCTCATTGATCTTCAATAACATTTTATTTAACAGAAGTAATGTGTATTTCATAGTGTTGAACATGTTTTGTATATACCGTTTGAATAATACCTTATCTAGTGTTTGACTTTGGGATTACCCTTCCCTCCTACATGTAATCGTGGAAAATTGACAAAGATAAGTAAATTATTTTTAAATAAAATATTTTTCCAGTTTCATAACTATTTTCATTAGTATGTACAATGGTTATTAATGTTTATCCTGATAAAATATTTTATATGCATTAATCAGAGAGGAAATAGTAACAGAAAACTAACAATAAGTAACCTTCACTATATACATTAACTTGGAATTGTATTTTTGTGTGTGTTTGTGGTACTGGGGGTTGAACCCAGAGTGCATCTACCATTGAGCTACACCTCCAAACCTTTTTAAACAATTTTTTGTTTTGAAGCAGAGTTTTATTACCTGTGATTCCCCCTGCCTTAGGCTTTCAAATACTGTGATTACAGATATGCACCACTGTGCCTGGTGGAAAATTGTATCTTGAGCATGCCAGGCATTGTGGAGTTCTCTGAGGCACTATTAGTTGTTGGAGTCTAATTCGAAGAACTAAAATGGTAAATAGACAATTACAAATGGTTTTGAGAGCTCATTCCCTCAATTTGGATCTTTGTAATTTTGTCTTGTGTTAATTATTACTGGTGAATATTTAATAAAGGTACAGAAGCAAAGGAGTCATCAAAATAGAGTATGATCCAAAATTTATTCCTTTATGTCTTTGCATATATATATATATATATATAGCTATTTTTATTGGCTACTTGTGTAAGTGTTCTGATATAATAGTAGGTTCATGGATAAAGGACTTTATTCTTTAGGGAGTTTATAATGTAGTGAGAATCAGATCTCTGGGTAGACAATTAAAATCCAGAAGGGTATGCCAAAGATAATTTTAGAGATCACAATGTGAGGTGCCTCAAGGCCAGTGATTGGTAATCAGAGAAACTCTTCTTGGTCTGTGTGGAATATAGATTTAAAGAAGATAAAACTGGCTGAACGAGGTGGTACATGTATGTAATCCCAGTACTTGGGAAGCTGAGACAGGAGGATTTCAGATTCGAGGCCAGTCTCAGCAACTTAGTGAGACCCTACTAAAAAAATAAAAATAAAAATAAATGAAAATAAATAAAAATAAAAATATGGCTGGGAGTGTGGCTTGGAGGTCAAATGCCTCTGGACTTAATCCCCAGTATCAATGAAAAAAAAAAGCTAAGATGGGAAATGGGAAAATTGCTGCAGTGGTTCATATTATTTTAGTGGGCTTAAATATGCCAACGTTAAAGAAAAAATAAGATTTGAAAAACTGGAGGTAGTATATACAAAACAAACTAATAAGACTGTACAAAAGGATGTATGTTTTCTCATTTTCAAACTTGGATGAGTTTTTGTGATGATGGCACAAACAGATAAAAAGCAAATGAGCTCTCAGCAAACTAATATAAGGTAATTATCTCAACTTGATAGACTATGTTTAAACATCTGCAGTTAATATCATCAGTAATTGTAGCTTTACTGCTACAATGAATAAGAAGGCAAGGATGTGTCTTCTCACCACATCTTTTAAATCATGTATTGGTAGTACTTGCTAATGAATTCAGACAAGGCACATTATGCACTCAGTTGTGTTTCTTTAAAATTTGTGTGTTGAAGCCTTAATCCCCAGGATTTCAGCCTATGACTGTATTTCGAGATAGTCTCTTCAAAGACATAGTTAAGTTAAAATAAAGCCATTGGTGATCCCTAATCCAATATAACTGGCATACTTATGAGCAGAGGAGGTTAAGACACACAAAGAGACACCAGCAGTGCATATGCAAAAAAAATTAAACATGTGAAGAGAAAGCAAGAGAGCATCCACCTGTAAACCAAGAAAACTCTCAGAGGAAATGGACTCTGATAATTTCACCTTGGACTTCCAGCCTCCAAATCTGTAAAGAAAATAAATTTCTGCTATTAAAGATATACAGGTTATTATGACACCCCTAGAAAACCCATGAAAAGAATATGTATAAAAATTGAGAAGGAAGAAATAAAATTATCTTTTTTTTGCATAGAACATGATTGTTTATGTAGAAAATCCAAAAGAATAATCTTCATTGGCTAGGAAAACCTCCTGAAACTAAAGATCAGTTATAGTAAGGTAGCTGGATATAAGATTAATATACAAAAGTTTATTTATTTTCTATATATTAGCAATAAATAAGTGGGATTGAAATATAAAACAGAACTGTAGATGACACTAACAGGATAATGGAATAGAAAGTCCCAGTCCCAGTTCCTTTACAGAAGCATAAACTTAACAATGCTATATGGAGCAAAATACCTTTATAAGAATTTCAGGATTCAGTTAAAAAATTACAATACCCCTAGTTGGCCATAAGGCCAAGAACAACTACAATGAAATGGGCAAGAAGAGCAATTTCACTTTACCCAAATCAGATACTTTCCCAAGCTGGCTTTGCTCAGTCCTAGCGGAGTAACTTGTCTCATTGAAAATGAGTAACTTGAGCCGGGTCGTGGTGGCGCATGCTTGTAATCCCAGCATTTGGGAGGCTGAGATAGGAGGATCCGGGTTCGCGGCCAGCCTCAGCTACCTAGTGAGGCACTCCGCAACTTAGTGAGACCCTGTTTTAAAATAGAGAATAAAAAATAGGGCTGGGGGTGTAGCTCGGAGGTAGAATGCCCCTGAGTTCAATCCCCAGTACTGCAAAAAAAAAAAAAAAAAAAAAAAAGAGTAACTTGTCAACATCGAAAATGTTGACTTGACAGAAGCCTACACGAGGGACTGATTTGTGTCATGCTCCACTTGGAGTGCTGATGACATTGGAATAGACTGGGTCCAGGGGCTGCTGTGAATAAAGAAGAATGTGGTGGTGGTGGTGGTGTGTGTGTGTGGGGGGTGGGGGTTGGCTTGCTATGATCAGATGTTTAGGCACAATTGGGAGAAGGCACAAAACTTGAGATTTCTATTTTTGGAGGAGGGAGAGGAACCGAGGGTATTATAGCCTTTTGGCTTTTTGGAAGATTTTCTTCAGGATTGTTATCACTGTTGCTTTGTTTAGGGGAGCAGCATACTTTGTCTAGTGATTGCTGAAGTCAAGAAAAAACAGGAAAACTTGCTGTTGTGAACTACAGAACTGGCATTATTTTAGACAGACGACATTTGGAACAAGTTATTATAAGCTCCTGAAAAAACTTGATGAGTTTTCTGAGAAATTGCATGCACAGGCTCAGAGAAGTCATATGTACCCCCCATATATGCCCTTAGAATCTATAGTTGGGTTGATTAGTGAAGGTCTTCTATAAAACCCTGTTTGTAAAGACTGTTAGAGGTGAATATGTTTCAACACACATTATGAGACACACAAAAAGACAGAGAAACAAGGCCCAACCAGAGAAACAAAACAAAGCTCCTGAAACTAGAAAGAAAATGTCAACACAATGATATATATATAAAATATATATCATATATATATATATATGAGCCAAACAGGAATTTTGGCACTGAAGAACACAATACAACTGAAGAATTCACTAAGGAGGTTCAACAGTAGACTTCATTAGGGAGAAGAATCAGCAAAGTCTGAGACAGACAATTTGAAATTATCCAGTCAGAGAAACCAAAGAAAAAAATAGAATAAAAGAGAGTGAAAAATACCTAAAATTCTTATTTCAACATTTCTACTGTGATTTATGTGCATCTATATTTCTTAGTGTTACGCTCCTTGCCGTTTTTTTAAAATGTGTATATAGAGCAATGATTTTGCCAAAATTTAGAAAATTTTAGGCTTATTTTTTTGTGTATTTTTCCTTCTCATTTCTCTCTCTTCTCTGCAAACTGCCATTATGCATCTATTAGGTAGCTAGCTAGACATTAGCAGATGGGGTTGACTAGGACAGACCAGAAGTTCACTTACAAAACCTCAATCACCTAGACCCTTTCCCCTGTGGGAAGGAGGGCCAGAGAAACAACACAGGGTCACTAAGGTACCACGTACAAAGGGCAGTGGATCATCCCGAAATGTAAATATGTATGAAGAAGGTGTCTAGGGGGAATATAAAACCCAACACATGGAAGACTCTGGGCCTTTTTTAATCCTGGAGAAGGGCTCCTTCCAGGGGTTTTCCTCCAAGATGTAGCCCCTCCCCCCTCTCTCCACTGCCTGTCCCATGTGGTGCTTTCATTTCTCTAAATAAACCCCCTGTATTCTCCACTTGCACTTTCTGTTTAAATGCTTTTCAAGCAGATAGCAAGAACTGAGGTGTTGTCGAATAATGTCAAAATCCCCCACCTAGTGACACATTGGTTGGTGCATTTAACGGCATTCCACATTTCTCTGAACCACTGCTTTTTCTCATTCTTTCTTCAGGTTGCTTAATCCTTATCAATTTGTCTTCATTTTCACTTATACTAATATTAGGTTAATTCAATAAATGATTAAGCTCCTCTAGTGAATTGGACTTCTGAATTATTATACTTTTCAATTCTATAATTTCAATTTTAAAAATAAATTGCGCTAGCCAGGCATGGTGGTGTATGCATGTAATCCTAGTACTTGAGAGGCAGAGACAGGAGGATTGCAGGTTTGCACCCAACCTCAACAACTTAGCAAGGCCCTCTGCAACTTAATGAGACCCTGTTTTTTTTTTATTATTATTCGTGCATTGTAAGCATACATCATTGTTAGGTACAAATTGATAATGACATATGTGCCCACATTTCTAATTTGACCTCTTCCCCAAATTCCCACCCCGCTCCCTCACCCTCCCTCCCTCTCAAGTTCAGTTTAGTGAGTAACCTTGATGTACATTAGGGTGTCCCCGCCTCCCTCCTCCCCACCCGCCTTCCATCCCCTTCAGTTCAAACAAGACCCTGTTTTAAAGTTAAAAAATAAAATAGGTTTGAAGGTATAACTCAGAGGTAGAATGTCGCTGGGTTCAATCCCCAGTACCATAGAAAAAGAAAAAGAAAATTTACTGCTTTATTAGTATTGTCTATTTTCTGAGACATTGTCATCATACCTTTCTTGTGTGTAAGCATGGCTTTCTTTAGTTTTTTTGTGTGTGCATGTACCTACCATACCTTTTAGGGTTTTTTTTTTTTTTTTCTATTCTCAAAGAGTTTTGTTGTTAAAACTAGACATTTAGAAAATATATTGGAGGAACTCTGGATAAGGTCCCCTTTCTCTTCATGGCATTTTATTATTGTTGTTGTCTCCTAGATTATTTTTCAGTAACTCTGCTGGATTATTTCATTGGTTTTTTTTCCCTCTGAGAAACTTCAGAAGTCACTGCTCAGAGGCCCAATTATAGGCTTATACACTACTATTCTTGGATAAAAATGGTTCTATCAGGGCTGTTTTGGGCTATTTTTCCCCCCTGATCATTTTGTTAAGTTAAATGCCTGAGTTTCCTATCTATTGATAGCCTCCACTAGTTGTCATCTTCTTGTTTTATTGTTTTGAATAAAAACTTTTGGTCATAGTTTCACTGTCTGATCCTCTTAAATGTCACCTCCATTACAAGCATAGTCTTTAAGGCCAGTCTTTGAGGTTTGTTCTAACTCCAGTGAGTCATCTCTTCATTGTCTTCTTCTCTGGTCCTCTTTGATAAACTTCTATCTAGTCTACAGTTAGCTTTTTGCTTTTATAAAGCTATGAGCCTCCTTTTAATTGTAGAACACCAAATCTTTATTGTGCTGAAGAATTCACCTATGCTTGAACTTCCTCACACTTTGCTACAAATTAAGTCAGTTCATGCTAGGACCCCTTTGCCCTTCACTATGGGTAAAATCTCTGTTCTACTCTTCTGGAACAAGGAGCAGCAACAGTGGCTCACGTTTTGCAAGGTTATACTCCTGCTTTATGAGCATGTTTCTGAATGGAGTCAATAGTCTATGGTCTTCTCAGCTTTTGTCTCTTGGTATGGAACCTCTGTCCTTTGGGGAAACTTGAGCAACAGAAATTGGGACCCTTGTATCTATCCATGGCCTGTCACACTTGGAGTCGAACTTCTACCCTATGAATGGAGACTGGGTAGAAGAAGAAATTCTTGGACACTTTATTCTTTCCTTAACTAGCGTTTCTGTAATGGAGATGGAGGGGATATGAAATGTTGGAAGCCTGCTACTCTCAGGGAAATATGATCACCTTGACTGGGATCTGTGGGAAGAGGGAAACCCATGTTCTTGTCTGAGTGGACTTTCAATACATTGACCTGAGAGAAGAGGGAGGTAGGAAGCCCTGGCTTAAATATCATGCACTCTTGTGATTCTTTCTGAAATTTAGTAGATTTTCTTGAGTAAATGTTTCTTCATTGTATAGACTTAGGAAAATTTCAAGAGATTTGAAAATTGTTTTTGGAAAAAGTGTTTTACCTCTTATGATTATTTTGCCGAGGAGGGGTTCCTTGGAGCCCCTTGCAACACCATTCCAGGTGCTTAAAATTTAAATGTCCAGTTATTGTAAGATCTAAGAATTTTACTTATTAAACTTTACCAAAGAGAAGGAAAACATGTATCTTGACAAATGCATGACTATTCATGTCAGATTTATTAGCAATATCTAGATCAGTTTGTGAGTAGACAAACAAATTTGGTATTTGTGTTCAAGGGAAGATGGAAGACAGCCAAATGAAGTGGCACATGCCTGTGGGTCAGAATTAAAAAGAGATCAGGAGGGAAACACTCCAAGTGCCATGTGCACCTATGTTTCTATCACTACAAGAACCTCCTTATGATGTATAATTACAAAGCACTAATAAAAGTATTTTAAAAAAAGAATTGGGTCAAGTGTGGTTGTACATGCCAATAATCCCAGTACTTGGGAGGCAGAGACAGGAGAATCACAGGTTCAAAGCCAGCCTCAGCAATTTAGTGAGCCCTCAGCAACTTTTTTATTTTATTTTATTTTTTTTAATTGGTGCATTGTAATCATACATCTTTGTTAGGTACAAGCTGATAAAGGCATACATGCACACATTTCTCATTTAGCCTTTCCCCAAATCCCACCTCACTACCTCGCCCTCGTTCCTTCTCAAGTTCAGTTTAGTGTTTGATATGTTTGTGAAAGTACATCATGTGCATTAGGGTGTCTCCCCTCCCCCATCACCTTCCGTTAAGTCAAATTCTTTGCTCACCTAAGGTTTCTCCTTCTTCATTGCCCCTCAGCAACTTGGTGAGACCCTGTTTCAAAATAAAAACTAAAAAGGCCTTGGGGGTGTAGCTCAGAGGTAGAATGCCCTCGGGTTCAATTCCCAGTACCACAAACAAACAAACAAACAAACAGAGATCTTCTTTCTTTGAAGACTTGCTCCTTTGTAGACTCAGAGTATTATAGTAAGGATTCTTCAAATTGTTCTCAAAGGAGGGTTAGTTAAATATGCCCTTTTCAACCTAAACATCTTCATGCACCATCTCAAGAGAACGACAGGACTACACATTAGCACAGTGACCACTTTCCTGAAGAAAATCTTAGAGATTTTCTACTTGGTGAGTCCTTATTTTCCTCAGTATTCTATATTAAATTATTGAGACAAAAATCACACTTGTACACAAATATATCTTCCACAAGTGTAACTTTTGTCTAATGGCAAACCGAACAAACTCCTCTTCTTTAAGTCCCCTATGTGTTCCCCTTTGTACAGAATAGTCGCCTTCCTTTGTTTGTCATTTTTATTTGTATTGCCTCCATAAATTTTCTTTTAAATCTTTTCTCTCATTCCCTGCTTTATACATTAAAAAATCAGTAATTAAAGTTTATAAAGATCACCACAGTTATTTATTTATCTTTGCATGGAAATCCATATATTTCATCTTGTTCTATTCTATTTTTAAAAATGGATTGAAGTGTTCCCTGACCATTAAGACTACTCACTCTTTTTTAGAAGCTGTACTTCCTTTGTATTTTCTATGCATGTCTTGATTCACTCTTTTTACCATATTAGGTTTTGTTTCTCTATTCAGTCATTTGTCTCTCTTATTTGGTTGTGAACTTCTTAATTATAGAAACTATTAACACATAGAATTTTTCATAGGGCCAAGAATGTATCAAAAATCAATAAATATTGATTTGATGAATGATCCCCACAGAGACAAATATTACAAAAGTGGATTATCTTTAATTTTTTTTAAATTATTATGGTTTTCCTGAAAAAAGTGAGAATATTAAATTATCAATCTTGTAGACACTAAAATGGGCACAAAATGCTTATGAAACCACCAGAGAAACCATAAAATAAATGTGTCATTCTTCCAGACTCTGGGCAAATAAGAATGATTCTCATGCACGTCTTATGATCCTGTGCCTTGCAGAGTATCTGATTCTCCTACTACACACACTAAAAGATTTCTTAAGTAAACCTGATTTTTAAAACTTCTTATTTATCACATTAGATTCTATGTCCTCATAACTGACTCACAATAAACAATACATCCAAAACAGCATCTGCAGAGAATCAGCTCCAAAGTTGGAAACATATTTTTCCTAAAAACAAATTACATAACAATGAACTGCACTGAAATGAAGGTGAAATTAGGAGAAAGCCATCCCCAAATCAACAGCTGAGCAGAACAGTTCTTATTTTCCATTATTGACCAGGATCATCTGCAAACCTAAGTAAATGAGATTTAAATAAATAAAGCCTCTACATTAAGATTTCTAAGACTCATAGAGATAGTCTTCACATCAGTGCTTCTCTAAATTATAACATCTATGCCATTAAGTTCCAACACTATTAGAATTAAATAAAAGTATTTTTTCTGTAGTTTAATTTGAAGTCAGGTGTTGTGATGCCTCCAGGACTGCTTTTTGCTTAGGAGTGCTTTGGCTATTCTGAGTCTTTTGTTCTTCCACATGAGTTTTAGGATTTCCTTTTTTAGTTCTGTGAAGAATGTCACTGGTATTTTGATGGGTTTAATTTAATCTAGATTGCTTTTGATAATATGGCAATTTTAATAATATTAATTTTGTCTAGCCAGTAACAGAGGAGGACTTTCCATCTTCTAGATGGAAAACACTTTTTTCAGTGTTCTGTGACTTTCATCGTATTCTTCTTTGTTAGATTTATTCTTAGGTCTCTCTCCTTTTTTTCTGAAGCTATTGTGAATGGAATTGTTTTCCTGATTTATTTCTTAGCTTATTATTACTGTATAGAAATTTTATTGACTTTTGTATGTTGCTTTTGTTTCTGGCTAGATCACTGAATTTACTTATCAGATTTAGAAGTCTTCTAGTGGAGTCTTTGGGTTTTCAAAGTATAGCACCATATCATCTGCAAATGGGAATAATTTGAATTCCCCCCTTCCTATTTACATCCCTTTTATTAATTTATCTTGACTAATTGCACTGGTTAAATTTTTAAGCACTATTGAGCCATAGTTTTAAAAAAACAGTACTGGCATAAAAACAAACCCAGACTAATGGAATGGAAGACATGGAGACAAACATATACGCAGCTATAGTCATCTAATTCTTGACAAAGGCACCAAGAACTTACACTGGAGAAAAACACAGAATCATTAACAAATGGTGGTGGGAAAACTGGATATCCATATTTAGAAGAATTAAACCAGATTCCTATCTCTTACCCTTCACAAAAGTTAACTCCAAATGGATCAAAAACCTAAATATAAGATTAGAAACATTGCAACTGCTAGAGGAAAACAAGGTTAACACTCTCCCATAGAGGCACAGTCAATAACTTCCAAAATAGGACTCCTGCAGCTCAGGAAATAATACCAAGAATTAATAAACGAGATACCATCAAATAAAAAAGCTTATGTACAGCATAGAAAACAATAACAGGATGAAGGGAGCCTATATACTGAGAGAATATCTTTGCCTGACACTCTTCCAAACAGAGCATCAAAATCCAGAATATACGAAGAACTAAAACAATTCAACTCCCCAAATCAAACAACCCATTTAACAAATGAGCAAATGAACTGAACAGACATTTCTCAAAAGAAAAAGTACAAATGGCCAATATCTATATGAAAAGATGTTCAGCATCATTAGCTATCAGGGAAATGTAAATGACGACCATATTGAGATTCCATCTCACACAATGATCAAAAATACAAATGGCAGGACTAATATCTAGAATACATAAAGAACTCAAAAAATCTAACACCAAAAATATAACCCCACCCATAAATTTTTCTTCTCAAAAGAAGAAATACAAATAACCAACAAATAAATGAAAAAAAGTGTTTAACAAGCAATCAGGGAAATCCAAATCAAAATTATACTGAGTTTTCATCTAGCCCCAGTTATAATGGCAATCATCAAGAATACAAACAATAATAAATACTGGTGAGGATTTGGGGGTAAAGGAACACTTACATACCATTGGTAAGACTGTAAATTAGTACAACCATTATGAAAATCAGTATGGAGGTTCCTCAAAAGTCTAGGAATAGCCAAGAATGGTGGTGCATACCTGTAATTCCAGTACTTGGGAGGCTGAGAGAGAAGGATCACAGGTTTGAAACCAGCCTCAGCAATTCAACAAGACTCTCAGCAACCTAGTAAGAGCCTGTTTTAAAATGTGTGTAGCTTGAGGTAGACTTCCCTTGAATTCATTCCCCAGTACCAAAAACCAAAACCCAAAACAAAACAAAACAAAAAAAAAGACTATGAATAGACCCACCATATGACTGAGTTATTCTTTTCCTTGATATCCTTTCAAAAGAATTAAAGTCAAAATACTTTAGTGATACATAAACACTCATCTTTATAGCAACACAATTCACAACAGCTAAATTATGGAACCAACCTACGTGTCCATAAATAGGTGAATGGATAATGTGGTTTAAACATGCATATACTCAACCATAAAGAAGAACGTAATTATGTCATTTGCAAGAGAATGGATGGAAGTAGAAAACATTGTGCTGAGATCAGCCAGTCTCAGAAAGTCAAGGGTTGCATGTTTTCTCTCATATGTAGAAGCTAAGGAAAAAAAGAAAATAAAAGAGATTTTTTGATAACAAGGAGTAAGACCAGTAGAATAGTGGAAAGCAATCAGAGAAAAGAGGAGAGTAGAAAAAGGATGCTCAAGGAAGGAAACAGAAAAAAATAATATGTCCATATATGAAGGAGTTGCTAACAACTTTGCTAGTTTTTATGGAGAGACAGGTGGGGGTTAGCAAGATGAGGTTAGAAGGAAACCATCCCAAGAGGTATTGTATGCATGTAAGAATGCATCACTTTGAATCTCACTTCAGTGTATAATTATATTACATCAATAAAGTTATTAAAAAAGAATAGAAATGACAATAAATGCTAGCAAAGACTCAGGGGAAAAGGAGCACTTACACACTGTTGATGGGAATGTAAATTAGTTCGGCCACTATGAAAATCAGTATGGAAGTTACTAAAAAATCTAAATATTCAGCTACCATAAGATTCAGCTATACTTTAGAGAGGCATGCATACCCACATTTATCACAGCACAATTCACTATAGCCCAGATGTACATAGATGAATAAATAAAGAAAATGTGGTATATATACACAATGAAGTTTTACTCAGTCATAAAGTAAAAAAAAAAAAAAAAAAGTATGTCATTTGCAGGAAAATAGATGGAACTAGAAAGCATTATGCTAAATGAAATAAGCCAGGCTCACAAAGGTACGTGTTATGTGTTTCCTTTCATATGTGGAAGATAATGGTTAAAAGGAACAAAAGGGATCTCGTGAAAATAGAAGGGAGACCATTAGGGCAGAGGAACATGCTCTGGGGGAGGGAGGAAGGGAACATAAGAGGAGGTACTGGGGATTGAAATAGATCAAATCATGTTATATGCATATACAAATATGCCACAATGAAGCCCACATTTCTCTACAATTAATATGCACCAGTAAAAGTATTTTTCCTCAGGATTGTTCTCAGAACTTCTTGGGTATCCTTATATTTCTCACAGAGTAAATACCAAAAGGTTTAACATGGGAGTGACTAGGTTACACCATAGGAGTCCATATATATATGTCCACATATATTTTGATGAATACCTTGCTTTCTTTATCAAATGTTCCGTAGCAATAATTAACAAAAGACAAAATTACAAAGATCCAAATAGAGAGAGTGAGCATTAAAAAAAGTTTGCAGTTTTCTATCTCCCATTTTAGCTTTCGAATTAGGATCCAGCAACTGGTAGTGTCTCAGAGAACTCCACCATTCTTGGCATGCTCAAAATACAATTTTCTGAGTTAATGTATAGAGCAAAGGTTATTTATTGCCAGATGATGATGATGATGATGATGATTATGATGATGATGATGATGATTTTATTATTTCCTCTCTGTGTAGCACATGTAAAATATTTGATTGAGGTGATCATTTTATAACCGTTGCACATGCTAATGAAACTACTTGTAAAATTAAAAAATATTTTATTTAAAAATAATCTAGGCATTTTTGTCCATTATCCATGATTGCATGCAGGATGGAAGAATAATCCCAAAGACAAACACTAGATAAGGAATTGTTTGGCTAGTATAATAAAATATGAAAACATGTTCAACATTATGAAATAGACACACTGATTCTGTGAAATAAAAGATTATTGGAGATCGGTGAGAAAATTCATCATTAAAAGACTTTCTTAATGTCCAGAAAATCTCGCATATGTAGGACCTTCAGGATTAATGATGTTTCCTAGGGTGTAAAACAATATTTGGGAAGGATCTATGACATGAAAAAAATCCACTAGTAGTATTTTTATCATTTTGGGAGAAAAACTCATTAATGGTCACAAGAGGTATGAAATAAATAGCCATAATACAACTGGTAGAAGAAAAATAGCTATCAAAAAATAGCATTTGTTTTCTCTAGAAGCCTTTTGATAGCCTCTTTGACATCCTTGTTTCTCAGAGAGTAAATCAAAGGGTTCAGCATTGGAGTGACTAGGGAGTAACATAAGGAGGCCACTTTACTGAGTTCTGGAAATCTGTCAGGGGTGAGATACATGAAAAAGACAGCACCATACAGCACGCTCACGACTCCCAGGTGAGAGCTGCAAGTGGAGAAGGCTTTCTTACGTCCCTCC
>PVLC010041086.1:0-13466 GCA_004027655.1 Graphiurus murinus | reverse complement strand
AAAAAAAAAAAAAAAAAAAGAGGTTCTTTAAAACATCTTTTAGGAAGCCTTTATTGACAGCCTCAGGCAAAGTTTATGCTCTCTTTACTCTCCTGTAATTCTGCAGAATTTATTTCATTCAAGGATATTTTTACTCTCTATCGAACTTTGTTGTTGTTGTTGTTGTTGCTTACTCATCTGATTTTCCAATTAGATTGTAAGTATCCTGGAGGTAGGCACTATGACCACTTTCTTATGCAATCCTCAGTACTTACCATAGACCAGAGTACAGAATAGGAACACGTAAATCCTTAGTGAAAAAATTAACTTGAGTTCAATTTTTAATTCTTTTAGCAACATTTATAAAGTACTGTTGATGTGCTAAGCCATAAGCTAGACTTTGAGAAAATTGAAACAACAAAAAAGTAGCTCTTAAGTTGCTCATGGACAGAGAAACAGCCCAATAAAGAATTACAACAATGCTTTGTGTAATATGAATGGACACGCTCTACCATGGGAGCTCAGAGGAAAATGCCTAGGAAGTCAGGACATCTGCAGCACACAGGCCACTATTCCACAGGTCCTGAGCACCCTCCTTTGCACTTAGGTGGATATTTGCAAGTCACTACCTCTTTGTTGATGTCATTAGTCTTCCCACCAATGCTCTTGAGTAGAAATTTTGGATGGTGATCTTGGGATTTTTTTTCTCTGTGCCACAGTTTCCTCTTTTGTCAAGTATGTGTAATAAATGTACCTCCCTCCTTCATAGTATAGTCGGGAAGATGAAATGTAGGCTAGAATGATGTGCTGCACTCAATAAATGCTAGCTTTACTAGTATTTTCATTACAGTTATTATTGTGGTCCTTGGAAAACCAGCCATCTCTGTATCTCTGGGATTCGCCTCTTCAAAGATACTAAAGTATACATTAGGAGCATCTGCCTCTGTTCAGTTCATTCTTGTGCCTTAGCAATTTTTTATTGGAGTGCATGAAGTGGGAAAGAGATAAGAGATAAGAGACCTCTAGATTCCTCAGGAGGAGACTTATTTGAAAGAGCAGAAAGCTTTGAATGTAAACAACAAAGATAGCCTAGAATTTGTTGCTGAAAGTCCTAAAGGGACTTCTTGAATTCTGGGAGCTGGAAAGAGGAAAGAAATATTTATTCTTTCCAACCTAATAGCAAGAGAATTGTCATGTTACAATTCAGATTTCTGAACTAGATGAGAAAAACAGACTCACAAGCTTTCCAGCACCTTCAATATTTAGTGAAAGATGTGAATCTGATGAAGTCCCTTGGTCCCAGTTTGTAGACTCATAATGCTTTCCCCTGGAATTCTCTGAATTCCTCCTATACTCACAGAGACTGGTGGATACAGCCCTGGATCATCACAGCCAACTCCACCACATGTTCCCTTCTGGGAATTTCCACCATCTCCTGAATAAATGGCACAGCTCTTCAGCTGTAATTTCACAAACTCAGATGTGATTCTCCCCCAGCCATTGTAACGTCTTGAAAGTTGTATATATTTTTTTACTGGTCCATCAACTCCCAAATTTAGAATTTCTCTATCTTGTGTTTTATATCTCTCGATTTTGCAAGTGGAGAAATCTGACATAACTAACCTATCTTGCCTGGAAAGAGAAGACTCCTGGTAGCCATCTCCCTCTGGGCTCTCCTACTATTTTAGTTTCTTCTTGATTTAAAGTCTGTCACTGTGCATGTGGACTCATTGTTCTCGGGAAGAAATCTGATATTCTCAAGCAGTCCCAACACCTTCGCTGGCTGTCTCCCCCTTTCCCTCTCCTGTTCTCACCCCAAGGCCTCCAAGGACTAACCCCACAAGCTTCCCCCTCCTTTCTTGGCCTTGCACTTGCTCAACTCCTCCATCCTGGCCTCCCCTAGTCCCCCTCCTGGTGACCTCAAGCTGTAAGATGCTAGAGTATCTCTGTCTTGGACTCCTTATCTGGCCCCAAATTCTTTCCTTCTCTTTCTAAGACATTGAAGAAGAAGGAATGTTCATTTATAATGTTTGACTCTCTTGCTTTTCCCTCCAGACTCCTTTAGATGACATTTCTGCTCATGCTGTCATCAAAACGAAATGTCCTTTTCTCACGTGCTGTAGGAGATGTGGCATTTCCCCCAGAGTGAGCTGGGATCAGATCCTTAAGTTGTTGCATTGGATGAGAAATTGTCCTAATGAAGTTGGTGATGGGCTGTATATCAAAAGAGAGAAGTGGGAGGCATTGGCTGCTTTGAAGACAGTATCCTCCTTCCTTCCCAAATGGAATTTCTGGCACAATCTTCAAGTTCTTGAGTTTCCTTGTCTCTTTTATTCCCAGGACTGTAGAAAAGAGTGATTTCATATTATTTGGGCTCCTCACTGCCACCCTTTATTGTCCTACTGTGCTTTGTAGAGATGTGAGTGAAACCTACATATCACACATGGCAGTTGACTCAGGAAAATGCGTTCAAAGATGATTCTGATTCCTCTGAAACATCTACAAAGTCATGTTAATAATAATTATATAGCTCCAGAGTCCTTCCACACATTTTTTAATGTGACTTTAAAAGCTGGTTTAGCTGATTTCTGTTCAAGTATTAGACTAGGAATACATTGATGTAATGTGGTCAGAGAAAGATCTACCTCTACCTACTAACATTAAAAAAAGAAAAACAACTAAAATGGACACGGGAAACTTAGATATTCAATGTTTTCTTTAACACAGGGGTCTGGCACCTGCCAGAAGAGTGCTATAGGAATTAAATGCTAAATCATGGAAATTATTATTATTTTTTTTTTTGCGGTACTGGGGATTGAACTCAGGGGCATTCTACCTCTGAGCAATATCCCCAGCCCTATTTTTTATTCCTTATTTTGAAACCAGGTCTCACTAAGTTTTGGAGTGCCTCACTAGGTAGCTGAGGCTGGCCGAGATCCTCTGGTCTCAGCCTCCCAAATGCTGGGATTACAAGCGTGCACCACCACGCCTGGCCATGGAAATTCTTAATAAGTGTTAGTTTATTATTGATGAAGAAGGCTTTCATATGTTTCCTCACTTGGGTTTTACAATCACACCTTGAGTGTTATATTATGACAGTAGGTTAAGGGCAGAGAGTCCTATCCTCTGACCATATTAGTATCCAAATCATAATTTGGACTGGACCAATTTATGCAGCCAGAAGCTACTAAAATCATGACTCAAACCTAGTCACCTCTCTTCCCATTACATCACACTACTGTGACTTACTGAGTACATTAGCACGTATGTCTTTGTGGTCCATACATGTTTATTGGGCATCAACTGTGTGCCAGTCAGTGGACTAAGTACTAGGGGTTCAGACCTCAGTAGACCTAGTCCTTTCCTTCAGTGAAATCATATTCCACACTTTCCTCAAAACATTTGAGGCCCACATCTGTTGAGCTTGTACAAATACACATTTGTGTTGAAGCCTGACTGTGAGCTTTCTCACTTACGTTTCTTCCTTTTAATAATATAAGCCAACTAGTATATAAGGCACCAAAATATTTTATGAAAAATGTACAAAACCAAATAGAAATGTGATAATTCATTTTATAGTAAAGTTCATGTACAGTTTATGAGGAATTAAGAAACTATTTACATATAGTCCAAATGTTAGGAAGTACATATATGTGAATATATATAAATATATACATATACAGTTATAAAGTACATAACTTTACACATTCACATAGGTATGTTTTGGAGTTAACATTATAAGTAATAAATTTTGTCTGAATATTTTCCTTTGTTTATGGATGCATAAATAACTTTTGTTCATCCTTGTAAATGGGTGCTTTCTAAACAGGATTCTATCAGATACCTATTTCTCATTATAGTGATGTGGAACCTAGTACTTTTGGCTTGGAGAACGGAAGTGTCGGTCCATTCCATTGCTTATCAGAAAGATTATAGTATAGGATATAACCCTGGGGGGGTTAATATGGACAGAGGTTTCTACGATGAAGTTATCCAGATGTTTGAACAGCTATATTAGCAGAGTTTTCTGGACAATTTCACACAATAACAATTTTTTTGTGACAAAATGTTGGTGTATGGAATGGCCATTGTTTTTCAAAGTTCTTTTACTCATAAATAGAACATGAACTCATGGAGGCTCACAATTTCATAGAAAAAAACAAAATATATACTTTTAAGATGTTACAGTATAACATAAATGACTTACTCCATCCCCAACATTCATTTGAAACAAGGCATTCTACTAGAGAATAAACCCATCAAGGCTTCCCTAAATAGGACACACTTTGATTGTGATCCAAGGAAGAACTGATAGTGAGGGATTAAAACATTTCCAGGGTAATTTACAGCTTCCTGCATTTTTTAGTTTACTTTATTTTATGTCTTAATGGTCAGTGATAATTTATATATGCCATCACAGAAAGCATGGCCAGAGATTTTTCTCTGCTGCTGAGACTCTTGCTTGATTTAAGAGGGGAGATGGTATCTTATGCTGTACCAAAGGGAGCCAAGACCTGTAGACTTCAAGCAGCAGCCAAGCATGTCCATAGATGTTGACAAGTTTTTCAGGCAGTATTTTTCAGAGTTCTAGATTAAGATCAGAATAAGAATACAAATAATAAGAAGAATATGAAGACAGATAGGACAAGGAGAAATAAAGTAGAACCGCTACTGTAGCAGAGATGCTGAGATTACCATCAGCAATTAATAATACTAAGGCTTCTGTAATTCGTGTGTGTGTGTGTTAACTAGAGTCAACTCAGAAAATATTTATTGAGAGCATGTGCCAAGTATTGTGCTAGACACTGAAAGGTTAGAAAGATGAGTCAGATTCATCCCTATGTGGCTAGTTGGGAAATTCTCTTATGGGATTTACTACTGACAAAAACCAATCAAACAAAAACAAAGAAACAAAAAAAGAGACATTAAATGTGAAAGAGAAGCAAAAGCAAAATGCGGTAAAAACAAAATCTATAAACAAAAACAAAACCTATAAAGCAAAAACAAATACAGAGATTGGGAAAGCCAGATGGAGGAAGAGTATTATGAAAAGGATTTTACAGAAAGTGTGGGTTTTGGAAAATGCATATGGAAGAGAGAAAAATCATTCTATCAGTAAAAACACCAAGAACAAAGGTATAGATATGGGAGTATAAAGAGGATCTGTCTAGAGAATGAATAGTAATTTGAGTGGCTGGAACAAAAGACAGTTTCTGGAAACTGGGTCAAGGAAAGGATGGGTAATCATTAGTAGAATTTGCTGTCAGAGGGTAGGTGCGATCCAGTGCCAGTCATATGACAGAACACTGGTTTGAATCTTCCTTCCTGCTCAGTTTCATCTCTCCAAGCTGCCACCCCATAGTCCATTCTGGTATGAGCTTCTTTATATCATGGAGTAGATTCTAGGGAAGGCGGAAAAACATGCCCAAGAGAAGATTCTCTAGTGGTAAAAAGATCAAGAATGTGCAAATCTGGATGGTGTAGCTGGCTTTTTTCTTCAGCCCTGTTCCAGAGAAGCCATCCATGAACTCTGTTCATCCTTTCCCTTCTGCAGTCTCCAGAATCTTTTTCTATAGTTCCTAGATACACTATCTCCTAAATCAAGGTCTTTAAGAATCATATTGACTCTGAGAAGTGCCAAGAAATTGTGGATGGAGACCCAGACTCTCTGTGTGTTCTGTTGACTGGCTATAGAGGAACCCAGGAAAGATTTTGTGCTGTACATGTAAATCAGTCAATAAGGTCTGGTCTCCATTAAAATATTAAACTGGTAGTCATTAACCTGGGCTTTAGCACTAACTTGAGTAAGACATAGTTTTGTGATCTTGGACTATTTATTGAACCTATTTGAACTCTAGCTTTATCATTTATAAAATGATGTAGTTCTATTTGATTCCAAGTTTTCTTCTGTTCTAATTTCTTGTTGTTATTCTATAAAGACATGTAGGTCATACAGTGTTTCAGACATGAAGAATATGAACATTTCATCTTGGCTTTTGTAGTAAACGTGCTTTTATCTGATAATTTAAGTTTAATGTGAAATGACAAACCATTCCTTCCTTGTATATATAATTCTGATGTAAGTCTTTTATAATTTTTGTGTGTGTGTGTGTTTGTTCTGGGGATTGAACCCAGGACCACGAGCATGCTGGACAAGTGCTCTTCCCCTGAACTACATCCACAAGCCTAATGTAAGTCTTTAATTTTACCAGGGAGGAAAAAAATTCAAATATTTTTTGTAAACAAATTCATGATAGGAATGCTAGGTTCATTTAAGTTTGAAAATCTTTTCAGAGGAAGCAACATCCTGTAGTTATTAAATCAAACAGCTATATTAGAAATTCCTTACTCAAATCAGGTATTTACAGTAAATTTTGCTGTGGAATGTTGGCTGGTTTCTATATAGTTGTGAGGTTATTCGCTCATCTTGAAAGGAGCAGAGCATTAAAATAGAAAGAGTACATGACCAATTTTACCCTGGAGCTTAGATGCCTTTTATTTTAGGGAGGAAAGGTAAAAACTTTGGAATACAGTAGTATAATGTAGCATAATGCAGTATAAAAGAGAACGGCCACATGTTTAATGCCCCACAAATGGAACTTCAGAAAACCACAGTAGCTCTTAAATGGTGCATTGCAAATATAAAAACATGATCCAATACTGAAAGCATTCCTGCTGGGTGGCTGGATATTCTGGCCTTTTAGGCCTACTTTTCTCAGGGGTAAATCAGATCTCATACAACCTTTTATAGAGTGAGGCATAAATTGTTCCATTATGCTTAGGAAAATATGGAGAAGGAGTTAAGTGTTTCAGCAAATTTCTAAGTTTAATTGAATCAGTAAGGCAGAGCCCAGGAGAAGTTCTAATTCTGGTCCTTGGCTTTGGGTGATGAGATTAATATATAAATCAAGAGTTACAAATACTTGTTTGCTTGTTTGTCTTCCTGACTTGACTGAGTTGCCTGATGAATGGCACTCAGCTGGCTTAACATATATACATGTCTGCCTGTGGTAACCAGTGACGAGTATATCCATAGCATATAGAGGACCACCAATAATAACTTATAGAATTAAACAGGAAAAAATAGCGGTTTCTAAAGCAGAGTGAAAAAAAGCAATAAATAAACAGGAAGATGAATAAAGTTTTCCAAGGCTAAGTAATAGGAATTTTCTGCTTTATGAAATGAAGTATTCCTGAGTACATATATACTAGCTTTCATGGAATGTTCCATTTAAAATGCATCCATATATATTAGGCCCTTGTTTTTGTACTGGGGTGAAACTGGAGTTTTTACATTACAACGGAGATCGAAGTTGATCCTGGAAATTAAATACAAATGATCACAAGGTTTGTCCTTTGGGGAGCAGTGTAGGAGAGGGAACTATCCCTCAGGACCTTTAGATATTGCAATTTGGCTCAACTTTCAAAAATATGACTTTTTCTTACTTTTTCCTGACTGACATTGAGTTGACATTTTCATGCTAGATTTTTGGTTATCCACTTTGGACAGGCAGTATACTGTGGCAAAGAATTCTAGAGCTGGAGACAGCCCTACATCTGTCATTCTAGGGGAGTGGGTGGGTTTATGGAACTGTGTGATTCTGTGTATATTTGCTTCTGTCTATTTGACTGACTTAATACTATATTTTAAGATTGTAAATACCCAAAGTGAAAGAAAATTAAGGAAAGGGGGTTGTATTCTTTTCTTTCTAATACTGGTTTCTAATATCAGAACAAAGACCCAGGGACGAGTGAAATATTTAGCCATCGCTTTACACTCTCTGCTTTTATGTATGTTCCTGGTTTATAACTGGTGCCTTAAAAATGGGTGTATGGTTTAAACATTGATTTTACACTTTAAATTGAGACCATAATCTCAGTTTGGGAGTGGGGAATTCCTAAGATAACTTTGCTTTATAAAAAATGAGGTCGCTCAAATGGTGAACAATTAATCCCAAGTGCTTTAATTGTCATCTAAAAACATAAAGAATAAAGTGCACCATTTCCTTTTTATCTCTCTCCTTTGGCTTTGTTTTAGAGAAAATAATTTCCTTATCAATTCTGCAGCCTTAGTGCTAGCTTATATCTTAAGAGCGGATGCTATCAGTTTTAGTACATTCACTGAAATTAAACTATCTAGATTGAGTAGGAGGGAGAGTTTTCCTGGCATTAAACCCAAACAGAATCTTAGTGCTATTGATAATAAATCTACTTGGTTATTGCATTATTAAATGTTCTTAATCTTAGTAATTGCTATTAATGTAGCGTCCTTTTTACATTTTGATACCATAAGCACAAATGTGAGACAAAATTGGAAGTTGAATCATGTCAAACTCTTGTTTCCATCCCCCACCCCAGTTTTGCTGGAAGTTACAGCTAAGGAAATTTCTCTAATTTTGATATTAAGTATAATCTATACATGTTTCTGTTTGGAGAAGATTATATAGAAATATACTAGATATTCATTTTTTAGATTATAATTTCTGCACTTCTAAAATCATTACTTGAAAGTGGGGAAGTTATTTTGTAGACCTTAAAACTGGAAATTCCTAATTTTATAACAACAAAAACAACAAAAATTGAAGTAATTCCGAGTCACCTAATATACTTTTGAAGTGTCTTTCAGTCTATCTTGTATACTGAGTACTACAAGGAATGATCTGGGTTCCAGGGTTCTTAGTGTCTTCACCAGGGTCTTATCTATTCTCTTCCTAAACCACAAGGTCAGACTTTTGAATGCTACTTTTCTGGACCCCCATAGCATCCCATCTATACCTCCATCCCTAATTGGTTTTACTGTATTGAACTTGCCTATTTATATGCTCCTCTCCCAACAGAATTTGCGATCTTCAAAATCAAAGGAATCGCCTTGTTGAGTCTTCTATCCCAAGAAAAATGTATATGTCTTCAGTAAAAATTCTTTCTATTAATCAAGCACTTTGGGCCAATAGATTTCTATTTCTCTCATTTTGCCACATATGACATTGCAATGAATATTTTTATATAAAACTTTGTTTCCCTTATAAAATATACTTAGTATAATAATAAACATTTATATTTTGTGCTTCAGCTACATTATTAGGTACTTTACATATATCATCTTATTTAATGCTCTAATAACCCCTTGAACTATTACCAAACCCATTTTGTAAGTGAGAAAAAGTCATGTTCTGAAAGATTAACAGTTTACCGAGGGCTACATAGCTAATAAGCAAATCCAAAACTATTGAAGCCCAAAGTCTGTGTCCTTTTGCATTATATCATGTTTTTTATTTATTTTCTAGTAGTGAGAATAATCACTCAAAATTAAGAATATTGATGAAAAACATATGGTGGTGTATGCCTGAAATACCAGAATTTGAGAGGCTGACGCAGGGGCATCCTACTATATTGCAGGTTCAGGGCCAGCCACAGCAACTAGTGAGATCTTCAGCAACTTAGTGAGACCCTGTTTCACAATAAAAAATAAAAAGGGACAGAGATGTAGCTCAGTGGTAGAAAGCCCCATGGGTTCAATCGCCAGCACCACAAGAAATGAAAAATAATGTCTATAAGATACGTGATATACTCAATGCTTGATAATACGTATGGAGTCTTGTTGCAGCGGTCAAAGCTTTGCATGATTAGTTTCTTTAGTACTTGAATCATGAAGCCTTTCTTCTTAGGAAAGGTCTTTGTATATGTTAAGCTGGAAGGGGATTATAGCATTTTATGTTCTGACATACCTCCTTAACAGAAAGTAGATCAGAATAAAAGGTGTCAGTACTGGGTGACAGCAAAAGCAGCTAATTACCCAAGAACACCTGACTGTAATGGCTGTGATGTGGGATTATTCTGTGAATTGACGGCCCTGGAGAGTTTGTGACTCCTCTGATAAGCAATGCAGCTGCAATTTTATGCCTGCCATGACCACAATTTAGAAACACAACTATCAATGTGTTTCAAGTCATAAAGCAAGGAACAAATTGTCGGCCCATTGAAGCTAGTCAACCAGTGTTGACCTTCCTGAATTAGTCACAGTGAGACTTATATCCAACTCTGTCTGAGGAGGATGAGCCCAAAGGTTTGCATACTCAGTGCTTGTTCACATTTGTCCAACTTTCTCAAAAATGCACTCTGAAAGGTTTGAATGGTACAGGGAGAAAGACTGTCCTTGGTATGGAATAATCGAATGTGGGAAGAAAGATCTGTGTTAGCCTCATGGAGTAGCTATGTATTCCTAAGTAAAAATACTCCTCTATATAGAGACTTCAGTTTCTTCATCTAAAAATTAAGGAGACTAAGATAAAATCAGGTGCTACATTTTATTCTCAGCCTCCCAAGTATTGGGATTATAAGCATGTGCTACCAAGGCCCAGCCCCTTTCCAAATGGTTGCTAATCGTGTCCATTAGGTCTCAAGGCAGGGAATGTCCTTTAGACCATGAAGCAGGGAATCAGAGAAAATGATGTATCCTGATTCCAATGACCTGGCCTTTGTTTGTCTCCTCCTGAGGACTCAGAACTACTTCACCTGCACTCTGGTACCTCTGGCAAGAATGTGGCCCTCGGGCGGCATGACAAAGGCCATCACCAACACCATTCCTCCGTGACTCACTCAGCAGGAATCTTGTGATATTAATACCATTAGCATCATGCCTTCAACTGCAATTTTCTCAGCAAGTGTGAATCTGGGGGAGTGATTCATAAAGTCCCTGAGATATACAGTCTCCACAAGGATGCCAAAGAACTGTGATATTTAGGAAGGGCTCTTGGCTAAGAAAAACATCTCTCTTCAGAATCTCCAAGTTTTTTCTCTCCCCAAACTCATGAATTAACGATCCCAAGTGTGAGGTGTAAGGCCAGCAGACAACGATGCCTGACAAGCTATCTTCGATTTATTTTCTCTTGTGTCCAATAGGCTTGGAAATAATATTTTGTTGCTGGCTGAATTGGAACCTCAGTCCTACTTATGAACACTTACAGATGCCAAATACCTACTGTTTACTTCTTTCATAGAAATATCTGAAATGTTGTCTACAAACCCAACTTTCTCAGTCAGTATTCATCCAAAATCAGGATATGACAATGAACCTGCTTCTATTTTCTTTAAGGATTTTGGTAACTCTGGCTTTTCTCCTTTATGTATTTATGCAATCCTGTAATTATAATAAAGACTTTTCTAGACCTTAAAATCTATACCTTTGTTTTGTCTGTTTATTTACTTATCTTCTGCATAACTTTGATACTATGCAATTTCTTTAAATATAAAAAATATCTTAATGAAACAAGATATTCAATGGACAAATTTGAAAGACTGGAAACAAAAATAGTAGTGGATACTTCTTTCATAATAAGCCATCTTTTTTTCTCCTTCAGGTTCAATTTCCCCATTTTTTCTATTATCCTCATTTTTCTTAAACTCTTATATTTAATTAACAATTGTATATACTGCTAGATTTTAAACTTCTTGATATTGTATTTATTTTTCTCAATATGCTATCTTACCAGATTTCTTCTATTTTTGCCTTAATGTTATCTCTTCTTTTCCTTCCTCAGGTTTTTCTACTTCTTTCCTTTTGTTTCTTCCTTTTACATGTCTTTCACAATTCAAAAAGAGCCCGAGATGTGGTGGTGCATACCTGTAATCCCAGTACTTGGGAGACTGGGATAGGAAGATTGCAGGTTTAAGGCCAGCCTCAGCAACTTAGAGAGACTCTGCAACTTAATGAGACCTTATTTCAAAATTAAAACAACACTGGGTTGTAACTCAGAGGTAAAATGCCCCAGGGTTCAATACCAAAGTACCATAAAAAAAATAAAGAATTGAGGAAGAACAAAAAGAAGAAGGAGGAGGAGGAGGAGGAGGAGGAGAGAAGAAAAAGGAGAAGGGAGAGAAGGAGGAGAAGAGAAGAAGGAGAAGAAGAAGGAAGAGGAGGAGAAAGAGAGGAGGAGGGAGAAAGGAAGGATAAAATCAAGGAAACAAAGAAATACATATAAGGAAGGAAAGTCAAGCACAAAGTGGTAAGAAGAGAAGATGGAAACAGAAAAATGCTAGTACCTAGAAAGACAAGCCCCCATATTAGTGGGCAGCACATTTCAGGGAGGTGTCAACTTCTCTCTGTAAATCTGCATTCTACCAGTTGTGCTGCAGGAAGGTCCAGTGGTTAGAACGCAGGGGCTGGGGTCCAAGAACTGGAGCCAGGTGTTGAGTTTCCTGTCCTTTATATTGTGTGAGTTCAGGTAAGTCTCTCATCTCTTTGCTTCTCAAGGAAATCATGAAAAAAATATATAATTATATGTATGGTGTGATTTTTAGCTATTAATTGCTCACCCCAAACTAGTATATTACAAAGTCATTCTAAACCTCAGACAACACCATTTTGCTGTCCATTGCTAACAATTTTGACTCTAATTCACTACATTAATTTTTTATGGAAAAAAAACCATTTTTATAATGGTCAAAGGCTTTTATTTTCTGGCTTTTGGGTTACATTTTCTGTTGACATATGTTAAAAAAAATACACATGGAGGGCATCGCTGCAACAACTCAATATTCTTTTAGATTACTTTTTAAGAAAAAAAAGGAACAAAAAACTTAAAACAACACCTGCTATTTGGCAGAATTTGACCTGACCCCTTTCTCCTTTTCTCGTTATTATAAACATCAAGCTCTTTAAGTGAGAGCTGTTTAAAGGATCGAGGGCTGTGAGTGTTCCTTCCTAGATCCCAGATGCACTGGGAGACGGATGGACTTTTTGATCTTTATTTTATGAGTGTCTGATAAATTGCCTCTGGCACCTGGCAACTGAAATTTCACTATCTGAAAACTAACCCTCATGTCAAACAATGTGACCAGCCTTAGCCTCTCAACTGAGGACCTATGTAGCTGAGCGGAACAAGCCTTCCGCTTCTTGGACAGGTCTGCCACCACCCTCAGGGATTTACATACTTTTAATTTCAGAAAGAAAAAAAAAGATTATTATAGTCTTTATATGCTATGCAAAAACATGATTTTTGAAGGATTTCACCATAGCTCTTATTCTAGGATTCTCAAGCAAGTCAAATAAAGATTTTAGTGAACCACTGTCTTGTCTGAAAAGAAAAAAAAAAAAAAATACTGGTAACAGGATAAAGATTTGCAGCCCCAGGTCAGAAGCCTCTGAGGTCTAGGCTCAGCCTGTATGTTGATACAAGAAGAATGCAGGTGGTCCTTTTCTAGAGACAGGAGAGCTATAAACAAAGTCATCAGCTGAGACTATTATCACCTTTCCTTTAACATCTTATCCAGGGATAAGACAAACTCAAATCCAAGAAAGAGCTCTATTGTTTTTCTCTATTTATAGAAATTCAAATGTGCAGATATCTTAATTTTTAAGGAGAGAAAAAATGATAATAATACAAACATCCTACATCTTCATGTTGTGTCACTTCTTTAAAAAAAAGGAAGGCAATGGATGCAAGGATTAAGTATGAACCACTACAGAACTTGCAGCGGAGGGAGGCATT
>PVLC010041085.1:0-13613 GCA_004027655.1 Graphiurus murinus | reverse complement strand
AAAATAAAAAATAACAAAAAGCCCCTAGGGTGGGAAAGTGCAGGCCTGGCATGGAGATTAGAGTATCATTCTCTTTGGGCCATTCATTTGTCCAGTTGTTGGACATTTGCATTGTTTCCACTTTGGGTTATTAGCTTGGTGTGAACATTTGTGTACAAGCTTTGGTATGGGCATATATTTCCATTAACT
The DNA here is from genome assembly GCA_004027655.1 of Graphiurus murinus. Taxonomy (NCBI): domain Eukaryota; kingdom Metazoa; phylum Chordata; class Mammalia; order Rodentia; family Gliridae; genus Graphiurus; species Graphiurus murinus. The sequence continues at coordinate 13,424 of PVLC010041085.1, read as the reverse complement.
TGAGTATATATATATAAGGATTAAATTGTTAGGTCAAATGGTAGCCCTATAATTAACTTTTTAAGAAACTGTAAGACATTTTTCCAAAGTGGCTATACCATTTTACATCCCCATCATCAGTGCATGGAGGACTCCTATTTCTCAACATTCTCATCAATACTTGTTATTTTTTAATCCCATACCTTTCTGATGTGAAATCTAGACTCTTTTTGACTTGACTTCTCTTCCTATCATTACTTCCCCTTGCTTTCTACCACAAACACAATTTTGAGAAATTGGTCTCTTTAATGCCCCCATAACACGTCATGTTTATTCCTGACCTGATATCATTACCCGTGCTGTTCCCAATCTTTTTAGCACCTTCTTTCCTTCTACCCATTGCCAGTTCAAATTTCTATCATGCCTCAAGCCCACATTGACCATTTCAGTTCCTTTTAATCTCCATCACTTCTGAATTTCTCTCTACTTAGCCCTTAACTATATTTTCTATTGCAGTGTTTGCTATTTCACTGAATTTTGGGGGGAGGGAGGGGAGTTAGTAGAGATGGAACCCAGAGGCATTCTACCTCCGAGCTAGATTCCCAGCCCTTTTTATTTTTTATTTCAAAACAGGGTCTCATTAAGTTGTTAAGGCTGGCCTCAAGCCTGCAATCCTCCTGTCTCAGTCTTCTAAATACTGGAACTATAGGTTGTACCACCATGCCTGGTAAATATTTATATCTTAAATTCCATATGTGAACTCCATGAAGACTGGTTGACAGTGTCTTGTATTTCTTCAGCATAACTCAGAACACAGGGGATATTGTATATCTCAGTTTCCCCAGCAAGAAGTGGGAGAAATCATACTATTTTTTGTGAGAATTCGATTAAATAATGAATATAAAGTACTTAGGATCATGCCTCAAAGGTAGGAAAATGCCTAGTATTTAAATTTTTTTTTTTTAATGACCAGTATGTGTTAGTAATTATTAGTTACTTTTTTTTTTTTTTTTTTTTTGCAAAGGCTTTGTGACCTATAACATCTTATATAAATTCAAGGATTTACCATAACTCTGTTGACAGTGATGGCCAGGGCTCCACCCACAGCCTCACTTATTTCCTTCCTTCCTTCCTTCCTTCCTTCCTTCCTTCCTTCCTTTCTCTTTCTTTCTCTCCACCCTGTGACTTTTGGCAGCAAGATACTTCCATAGAAGCAAGACCATAGGAAAAGAAGGTGCAGATAATAAGAGCATCTAGGCATTCCTCCTCTCCTTCCCCAGTGCTCATCTCAAAAGATACCAGGAAGGGCCCCCGGCTACAAACCCTGCCCCTTCTAGGATACCACTAGGAGATGGTGCACCTACAGAAGGATTGACTTAGCCAGTGGCCAGTTGAGATTTATCCTTTTCCCTTTCTCATCTCCAAGAAAGTGTTTCCTGCCTAACTTAACAATTTGCATAATAAGTAAAGCCTATGGTTTACCAGGGCTGATGCTGACACATGCAACTATTTCAGTGAAGATTAGAAAAAGGTGCCTCTTGCTCAAATCATGTTCCTTCTACTTTATTAGAACAAGACAGTTTACTGTCCTTTTGCAGTGCCCAACCTACATAGCCGTATGTGACATCCCTGTGGCTTGTATTCATTCATCTCTGTTCCTCTTTAGGTCCTGAAGCACCTACGGCATCTAAACTTTACCAACAACATGGGAGAGCAGGTGACTTTCGACGAGTGTGGTGACCTGGTAGGGAACTATTCTATCATCAACTGGCACCTCTCCCCAGAGGACGGCTCCATCATGTTTAAGGAAGTTGGGTATTACAACGTCTATGCCAAAAAGGGAGAGAGACTCTTCATCAATGAGGAGAAGATCTTGTGGAGTGGGTTCTCTAGGGAGGTACGTGCTGTCCCTCAGAACCCTAGATGTCGCTACTTTGGGCAGGGAAATTGCTGGGCTTGTGAGGAAACTGTCCTTGGGCTTCATCTCTGGACTTCTAGGATGATGAGTCCTCTCCTGAACTCACTAACTGTGCATGCCCAGGGCTTCTGTGAACTCGGTGAGGGTTTAGTGTACAAAGAAGCCTTAGAACCTGAGCTCCATGCCTTCTTAATATATTGAACTAATTTTACTTTGTACTTTTATGACTTTTCTAACTTCCTAGTTTTATTATCCTCTATCCTAATTTCCATTAAACAGCCATTGAGAAACTCAAGTCCAAAACAGAGCTGGATGTTCCAGAATGAAGCTGTTAACCTATAAATAAAAGGACCATTTATTTTCCTACAGTGGGAGATCTGTAGTAGAATGTTTGTGACTATAGTAGGGCCCCCTTCCCTGCATATCAATGCATTTAGAAGCCTGATTAATAATCACCAGAGGCCCATCACCCAGTGAAGATACACTTAAGGAATAAACATATGATGCACCAAAATGGTGACCATTACAGCAGGATGCTGAGGACCTAGCTCCTCTGCAGGAACACAGACCTTGGGCCGGCATCTCCCAGACAGCCTGGCTGAGATCCACCACATTCCTCTTTGCATGCACCTTTCTGTTATCATCTTTGAGCATCTTGGACCACTTTTTATAACATGACCAAAGATCAAACTTCATCTTGTTGCCAAATGCTTCTTAGGTTGATGGATGTGTGATGAGATGCTGTGATTTCAGTTTATCAGTATGTAGGATGGGTTACTATAGAAGGTCTTATAGACAGCGAATCCCATCCACAACATGCAAGTGTTTGTTAGCTTCTACCTCAGAGGGTGAATTCTCAATCATAAACATATCATGATCTTTTCCAGATGGGGATTTGAAATTCCAGAGGTTATACTCCTCTGCCCACTAGTTATACTCTTGTCTAAATTATCATGCATCTCAAGTGACTGAAGTCTAAACTGATTAGCTATACCATCACCTGTTCACCCCTGTTGGATCATCCATGTTATCTTTGATCCCTAGTAATGTAGTAACTGATTATCTCTAATTAGAGCCTGTCTCATTCCCCCTCCTGCGTAGAAGCTATTTCCTGTACAGTTCTATATATCTTTAAAATGTCCCCTACTGGGTCATGTACATCATAGGATTAAACACTAGTGAATGAGTAAAATAGAGAATCCTCATAAGTTTAGTCATTTATGTTCCTGAATAGCAGACAGTTATAAATTAATTCTAAATTTTCATAGAAATAATCTTTCAAAACTAGCACACAATATGCACTCAAAAAATCTTAGAATCTAATCCACTCTTCTGAAATTTTTTGTAGAAATGACCACAAAAATACTATCTATATTTGCCGGGCATGGTGGTGTACGCTTGTAATCCCAGCATTTGGGAGGCTGAGACTGGAGGATCCGGGTTCACGGCCAGCCTAGTGAGGCACTCCGCAACTTAGTGAGACCCTGTTTCAAAATAAAGAATACAAAATAGGGCTGGGGGTCTAGCTCGGAAGTAGAATGCCCCTGAGTTCAATCCCCAGTACCACAAAAAAAAAAAAAAACTTACCTATATTTAACTATAAATTATATACCAATAACTTCCATATATCTCAGGAAGTTGCAATTGAGATCAAGGATATAGAAACATATTTTAAACTGAATTATACTATATAAATACAAAGTATTTAAATGGCTTTATATCTTTTTTCCCCCAAGTGCAGGGGATTGAACCCCAGCCTCAAGCATACTAAGCATATCCTCTACCATTGAGCTATATCCCCATCCCTCTAGCATTATATCTTAATTAGTATTCTCTTTGGTCAGGGTAGGGCACTGGGGAAGGAATCCAAGGGTGTTCTACCTCTTGAGCTATACCCCCAGTCCTTTATATTTTTTATTTTGAAACCAGGTCTAAGTTGCCCAAGCTAGCCTCTTGTCTCAGCCTCCCAAGTACTGGGATTATAGGTAACCACCCAGCTTAATAGTCTCAATTTACTTAGAAATGCAGCACTTTAAGAGATAGGTGGGTCTACAAAGATTTTTGTATCTAATCCTTTTAACTTGAAGTTGATGACACTGAAGTTTAAGGATGAAAAGGTGACTTCCCAGGCTCAATGGATGGTCAGTATAAGGACTGAGGCTAGACTCCAAGGGCCAGATTCTGACCTCAGTGCCCCATCTTCTATATTCTTCTACCAGTAATCTTTTCCTTGTTTTGCTGCAACAAATTAGAATTAAAAGAGACATCTTCATTTAAGTCTTGGAATTCAGATGAGCTTCCTTGGCCAGAATTGAACAGGCATCTTTATTAAGGCTGTTGGGGAGACTTAAGAGATTCTTGGTGGCTTCTTGCGCAGTGGATCTTTCTAGTGGCTGCCTGAGCCCGCTCTTATGGTGATAAGATTTCTGTTTAGCTGATGGATGCCTTAGGAGAAAGTAAGAGGACTCAGAGGTGACTGGCTTCTAATCCTTGGCTATTGTGAAAGAGGGTTTGGTAGAGTGACAATGTAGACCCTGAAGTGTAGACTGACAGGGGTGTGAATCTCAGCTCTCCAACTGGATTATAATGTGACCTTAAGCCTATTCCTTAACCACTATGAAGAAAAGAAAAAGGGGCATGGCTAAAAAAGGCTGGAAAAGGCCCCTAATATTTGTATCCCCTTCTTCTTTAATAACAGAATTCTGTTTTAGCTGGAAACGTGATCACCCAGAATGAAGAGACTATTTTCCAGCCTCCTTTCCCCCCCCACCCCACCCCCAACCCAGTGTGGCTCTGTGACTAAATCCTGAAGAATAGGATCTAAGTGGCGGTGTTGTGTGACAGCTTCTGGGAACCTTGTTTAAGAAACTGCTTGCAAGTGTCCTTTTCTCTCTTCTTCATTCTGTCTTGCTTCCTAGAACCAGATGTCACCACCAAAGACTATGAGGCAAAGACCTAACCTGTCAGAATAACAAAGTAGAAAGAGTCTAGATGTCCAACACCATGGAGTGTCCTATTAATCTGAGCCAAATTCCTTGACATTTATATAAGCGAGAAATATATTTCTGTCTTGTGGAGCTATATTGTTATTTGGAGATTTTTGGCACTCACAGCCTATCAGAAACCAAAAGTGAAAGCTGCTAAACTCTTTTCATGAGACTAATAAGATCTCAATACCAAAAACAGATAAGAGCAGTGTAAGAAAAGACAATTGTAGGCCAATCTTGTTGAGTAAGATGCAATCATTATTAAGCATAGATGTTCAAATTCTAAATAAAATATCAGCAAACAGCAGCATTGCATAAAATGTATAATATATAATCTACTAGAGTTAGCAGTGAATTTATAGAAATGTATTATTAGCCAAATATTACAAACTTCATAAATGTAATTTATCAACTTAACAAATTAAAAGACAAAATTTTTACTACAATATCAATAGATCTAGACGGAGTATTTGGTAACATTCACTACTCTTGCAGATTAAAAATAAGAACTCCATAAATCAGAGCCATGAGAGAGTTCTAGCAATCAGCAGGCCATTTGTGTTCCTCTTAAATTAGAAGATAATGCTGAGGCCAGGCATGATGGCACATGCTTGTAATCCCAGTACTTGGGAGGCTGAGACAGGAGGACTGCAGGTTCGCTGCCAGCTCTGCTACTTAGTGAGGCCCTCTGCAGCTTAGTGTGACCCTGTTTCAAAATGAAGAATAAAAAATAGGACTGGGGGTGTAGCTTAGAGGTGGAATGCCCCTGAGTTCAATCCTCAGAACCACAAAAAAAGAAGATAATGTTGATCATCTTCTGCTCAACCTGTTTTTGTTTTTGAAACTGGGCCAGGCATGATGGTACATGCCTGTAATCCTAGTACTTGGGAGGCTGAGACAGGACGTTCAAGGCCAGCCTCAGCAATTTAGCAAGGCCCTTAGCGACTTATACCCCATTTCAAAATAAAATAAGGGCTGGAAGTTCAAAGGTTGAACAACCCTGGGTTCAATCCCCAGTACACCACACACACATACACACACACACACACAAAATAATAATAATAATAATAATAATAACAACAATAATAACTTAAAATAACTATCAAACCAGTTCTTTTCTGCTAGAAGTATTGGCAATTGTTTTATTATTTTTTGTGATTTTTAAGTTTTTCAGATGTCTTACAAAGTAGTACATAGAGTAAGGGGAGACTTATTAAAGAGATATTTTAAACAGATATGTGCCCTGCTATATATCAACACTAAGGAAGAAATAATTAATAAATTTCTAGAGTAAGTAATCAGTTACCCAGCCTGTTTAAAGTATGAGATAAAAGAAGGCCTTCTGAAATGGTGGAGCAATGATAAAATTGGACAGAACTGCCCAAAAAACTCTATAACCATTTAAGGGCCTAGAAATCAACCAAAATCATACAACAAAAGGTCAACTTTCGCTTAAGAAAAAACTACCAACTCTGGTAAGAACAATGAGTGGCAGTCTATGACATTTTAGCCTAAGCTTGCTTTCCAATTATTTCTAATTATTTGGTTATTCTTTTGGGTGTTCTGTATGGTAATCATACCACCTACAAATGGTAACTTTTTTTACTCCTTTTCTATATGAATGCCAACTTTTCTCCTGTCTTATTCCACTAGTTCAGACCTCTAGTGTGATGATAAATAGTAATGGTGATAATTAGCATTCTTTTCTCCAAGAAGAAAATGCTTTTAGAGCCGGGCGTGGTGGCGCACGCTTGTAATCCCAGCATTCGGGAGGCTGAGACAGGAGGATCCGGGTTCGCAGCCAGCCTCAGCTACTTAGTGAGGCACTCGGCAACTTAGTGAGACTCGGTTTCAAAATAAAGAATAAAAAATAGGGCTGGGGGTATAGCTTGGAGGTGGAATGCCCCTGAGTTCAATCCCCAGTACCGCAAAAAAAAAAAAAAAAGAAAATGCTTTTAATATTTCCTCATATAAAATGATGCTTACTGTAACTTTTTCTCTCTCTCTTTTTATTTTTTGAACATCTTGCTATGTTCCCCAGACTAGGCTCAAGTGATCCTCTTGCCTCAGTTTCCTGAGTAACTAGTACTAATATAGGCACATGCCATTGTAACTGGCTTACTTACAGATTTTCAAATATTAAACATATTTACTCCCCAGCTCCCTCAGCTGCACTCGTTCTCTTAAAAAAAAAAACAAAACACAAATTTACATTCCTGGCATAAACCCAACATGGTCATAGGATATTTTGTTTGTTATGTCATATTTTATGTTTGCTGATTGTTTAGGTATTTTTAATTTACTTTCAAGTAGTGAAAATAGTTGTGCTCCTCCCAGGTTCCTCAGATTGCTGGCACTTTGTATGCACCAGAACTACTGGATGTTTTGCTTCCAATTACCAGAATGCATGGCTTTTTTTTTTTTTTCCTTCCTCCCAGAAGATTGGCTGCAGGATGATGGAGTCCACTTAGCCCATAGATTCAGAGAGGCAGAAGAGCCTAGGAATTTACATTTCCCTACAATGAGCCAGTGAGTGGTGTGGAAGTATGGATCCCTGGCCCCTTCTGAGGTTGGGACTGAAGCAGAGCCCACACAGCCCAGAGGTCCTCTCTGGAATCATGCTACTCCCTTAGGGACTTGGCTTATCTCCCTTCCTTTCTGTGTCCTACATCCCTATTCTTACCTGTTTTCCCTGGGAGAACTTTCTTTATAAATCACTTGTACACAAATCTTTGACTCAGTCTGCTTCTGGAGACAGCCTAAAATAATGTGTGAGATGCTCCTGTAATTTTTTTTTCATACTATTCATGTTTGCTTTTGATATCATGGTTGTTTTATTTGCCTTAGAAGAATGAACTAAAAAAATATTCCTTTTTTCTATTCTCTAGCAGTATGTTTAAGATTAGAATGATTTTATCCTTAAAAATTTGCTATTACTTGTTAGAATGAACACAGGATGATAATGTCATCTCAGGATTAATACATGGTGGAGGCAGGAGTAAAGGGCAGAGGGAGGGACAGAGTTAGTTGTAGGTTATTACACTAAAAATGATTAACTAAAAGTAATTCAAACATGGATCAGTGTGATGGAAGGAGACAAAGAAAGTCTGTATACCTGAAGTCCATTAAGGGAGTAAATAAAATCCATACTATCTGGAACTAATGGAGCTCCCACAGCTTCCTCTTGGTTAGGGTTGCCTAGTAGAGCTCTCTGGTCCAAGTATTTTTCATTTTTCCATGCCTATCCTGACTGCCTCACTGAGCTGTTGCAAGAATTTCAGAAATCGCCTTGGAAAGCCTAAAATTTAGATGCAGAAATTGTGATTCACTGCAAAGTTCAGGGTCTAATTTTTTTTTTTTTTTTTTCAGTACTGAGGATTGAACCTAGGGGCATTCTACCTATGAGCTACACCCCCAACCCTATTTTTTATTCTTTATTTTGAAACAGGGTCTCACTAAGTTGCTGAGGCTGGCTGTGAACCTTCGATCCTCTTGTCTCAGCTTCCCAAGTACTGGGATTGCAAGTGTGCACCACCATACCCAGCTCGGGGTCTGATTTTCAAACAAATTTCTCCTTTTCTCAGTACCTCCCATTGTGACTAACCCTCTGTATGAGGGTCCATTTCTGTATCTTTTACTTGTTTCAAGCTTTTACATCCATGGAGAATAAACAGGTGCCTCATCCTGGAACCTGGAAGGGATGGGAGAAGGCATTGTTTAAGTAGGATTTTAGCCACCATGTAGAATCCCAACTACTGACATAGAATCCCTTGGATGTGTGTGCATGCATGCGTATATATGTACACACTCGCCCGTAGCAATCGTTCTCTTTCACAAAAAACAGGACTAAGGACCTCCTGTTCCTGAAATTGACCCGGAGTCTGCTGCACTGATCTTGTACCCAAACTCTTCCCCTTTGCATGTGTCAAAGGAGCTATGGGACTGAACTCTGACCCCATAACTACAGCCACTCACTGCTGTGCTCTCTGTCCTCCAGGTGCCCTTCTCCAACTGCAGCCGGGACTGCCTGGCAGGGACCAGGAAAGGGATCATTGAGGGGGAGCCCACTTGCTGCTTTGAGTGTGTGGAGTGTCCTGATGGGGAGTACAGTGATGAGACAGGTAAAGGAACAGCCCTTCATGGACATTGTGAAGAGCTCCATCCACTCAGGGGCCTTGGGTCAGCAAAGCTCGTGGAAGGGCTGGGCTGAGATGGTGCTTAGCCAAGTTTCTTGTTTAACAAGGGCATGTCTGAGCATCATGCTATGCTAGGCACAAGGTGGAATAGAAAAGGAATGTCAGATGTCTTTTTTTTTTTTTTTTTGCTGTACTGGGGATTGAACTCAGGGACATTCTACCTCCGAGCTGAACCCCCAGCCCTATTTTTTATTCTTTATTTTGAAACCGAGTCTCACTAAGTTGCAGAGTGCCTCACTAGGTAGCTGAGGCTGGCCTCGAACCCGGATCCTCCTGTCTCAGCCTCCCGAATGCTGGGATTACAAGCGTGCGCCACCATGCCCGGCCAGATGTCTTTTTAATACCAGAAGAGCTTACAAACATAGCTGCTACATATCTTCCACTCACTTTGACACTGCTTGCCAATATTGTGTCCCTTTTCTTAGAATTCAGTACACAATGCTGCTCTAGTTCCAGAGTTAATTGGCCATGATAGATTGCCTGCTGGCTCCTGGCACTGTGTTGGTGTTATATTTATGTTTTTCCTGTGCCTCGAGTTCTTTTAAAGTGAGGATAGCAATCAACCCTGTCTTAAAGATTTTTGATAATTAAATAAATTAATATTCATAGGCACATGACAAGTTCTAGATAAATATTTAACATAAAACTTTGACTAGCATATTGGAAGTACTTATAAATATTAACTATAAACTTTTCTCATTTCATCCTCACCACAATAGTGGACTTATCTTACAAATCAGGAAACTGAGGCCAAGAGAGGTTAATGAACTGACAACATCACACAGCTGGTAAATGGCACGGCCAGGATCTCATCTGTACCTTTCCCACTACATCATGTTGCAAACCTCAATTAATGTACAGTAAGATTTATTTTAAAAACAAAAACAAAATAAATCAGGCAGAGCTTATGTCACTCTGTGAAGAGCTGATGGACCATGCTAGATTTCTGGCATGCAAGGCAGTCTGCTCCAAACACACCATCTGTAGACACTGTTAAAGGAAACAAGTGCCCCAACCAGTGTACAGAGGGAAAACAAAATATATAATAGAACAAAGGTACTTAGTTTTTGATAGTGTAAAAATCACAATGATTTCATCAATAAGGAAAATATAAAGTGACCACATGTGATAACCTGTGCGTCCTCACTGCCACATACTCAGGAATGCTGGTTTTTGCCATATAGTAACTGACTCTTTACTGGGACACTTTACAGATGCCAGTGCTTGTGACAAGTGCCCAGATGACTTCTGGTCCAATGAGAACCACACTTCCTGCATTGCCAAGGAAATTGAGTTTCTGTCGTGGACGGAGCCCTTTGGGATTGCACTCACTCTCTTTGCCGTGCTGGGCATTTTTCTGACAGCCTTCGTGCTGGGTGTCTTCATCAAGTTCCGTAACACGCCCATTGTCAAGGCCACCAACCGAGAACTCTCCTACCTCCTTCTCTTCTCCCTGCTCTGCTGCTTCTCCAGCTCCCTGTTCTTCATTGGAGAGCCCCAGGACTGGACATGCCGCCTGCGCCAGCCAGCCTTTGGCATCAGCTTTGTCCTCTGCATCTCGTGCATCCTGGTGAAAACCAACCGTGTCCTCCTGGTGTTTGAGGCCAAGATCCCCACCAGCTTCCACCGAAAGTGGTGGGGGCTCAACCTGCAGTTCCTGCTGGTTTTCCTCTGCACCTTCATGCAGATCGTCATCTGTGTGATCTGGCTCTATACCGCACCCCCCTCAAGCTACCGCAACCATGAGCTGGAGGATGAAATCATCTTTATCACGTGCCACGAGGGCTCTCTCATGGCCCTGGGCTCTCTGATTGGGTACACCTGTCTGCTGGCTGCCATCTGCTTCTTCTTCGCCTTCAAGTCCCGGAAGCTGCCAGAGAACTTCAATGAAGCCAAGTTCATTACCTTCAGCATGCTCATCTTCTTCATTGTCTGGATCTCCTTCATTCCAGCCTACGCCAGCACCTATGGCAAGTTTGTCTCTGCCGTGGAGGTGATCGCCATCCTGGCAGCCAGCTTCGGCTTGCTGACCTGCATCTTCTTCAACAAGGTCTACATCATCCTCTTCAAGCCCTCCCGGAACACCATCGAGGAGGTCCGCTGTAGCACTGCTGCTCACGCTTTCAAGGTGGCAGCCCGGGCCACACTGCGCCGCAGCAACATCTCCCGGAAGCGATCCAGCAGCCTCGGGGGCTCCACGGGATCCATCCCCTCATCCTCCATCAGCAGCAAAAGCAACAGCGAAGACCCCTTCCCACAGCCTGAGCGGCAGAAGCAGCAGCAGCTGCTGGCCCTGACCCAGCAAGAGCAGCAGCAGCAACAGCCCTTGACCCTCCAGCCACAGCAGCCACAATCGCAGCAGCAGCCCAGATGCAAGCAGGTTATCTTTGGCAGTGGCACAGTCACCTTCTCCCTGAGCTTTGATGAGCCTCAGAAGAACGCCATGGCTCACAGGAATTCCATGCATCAGAACTCTCTAGAAGCCCAGAAAAGCAGCGATGCCCTGAACAGACACCAGGCATTGCTCCCACTGCAGTGCGGGGAGACAGACTCAGACCTGACTGCCCAGGAAACAGGCCTGCAAGGACCGCTGGTGGGGGACCACCAGCCAGAGGTGGAAGACCCAGAAGAGATGTCTCCAGCCTTTGTCATGTCCAGTTCACAGAGCTTTGTTATCAGCGGGGGAGGCAGCACTGTCACAGAAAACATACTGCATTCATAAAATGGAAGAAGGCCCACCCAGGAACAATCAAGAGAGGTTTCTTGGAATCACAGGGATGAGGAATCATCCCAGACTCTTCCTTTGAGGAAGGAGAGATGATGGACACAATAAACACCCTAAACTTAATTGCACTGCTTTAAATGACAGTGAGACAACTAATGTTCCCTTTAAAATTAGAAAAAGAGCCATGTGTTTCTGTGGTTGTGTTTGTCAGAGCATTGTGTCTTGGTCAGATTTGCCATCGTCTGCATCTGAAGTCTCTCTTTCTGCTCCCTCCCACCCAGAAGCTCAGAGATGAAACCAAGCTTTAAGCTACCACCTGTTCCTTCCTTAAGAAAAAAAGATAGATATAAATATATGTGTGTATACATATGTATTTATATATACATAGAAACATGTCCTGAAAATCGTGGGCAGCCATGATCTGAATCATGATCTCTAGACTGGTAAGACATTAGATTTGCCACCACTGGTGCAGTTAAGAATCCAAAAGACAGAATGTTACCAGGGCTGCCCAACACCTCAACAATAAAAAGAACTTTAAGTGTTAAAAACATCAGGGGGATGTGTCCACTCTTACTTATGAAAACCACAGGATGTGATTTTCTTGGTTTTGGTCTCCTACCTGCTGCTTCTATTGTGTGACATCTAAAAACTTTGCATTCCTCCTGTAGCAGTATGTCTGGTTTTATCCAGGACATGATAGCGATCCCATGTTTGTTTTCAAGATTACAAGAATCACCTCAAATTGTTGGAAGGGACTGCATAAATCCAATGAGCTGTATCTGTTATTAATATTGCTGTATGTAGTTTTATCCTTAAGAAAATGTGTCTGTTGTAATGGCCCGTGGATAATATAAACTGAAAAAAATGTCACAGTCTGGTTTCTAAAGGCAGTATTATTGAGCTCCATTTTCCTTTCCCATCCCAGCATACTCACCCCCATGAGCAGAGCCCTAGGTGTCCAGAAGATCCCTCCATCCCTGCCCAAAGGCCTTCTGAAGCCAGAACCACACCTGACCCTATGGAGGATAAGTTCCCAGTCATTGGCTCCTAATAGCCCCTGGGATGAGAAAGTGTTCCAAGTGAGCTCTGCCAAGCTGAGCTTCCTCCAGCAGTGGAGTCAAAGGTATTAAATGGCCACCTTACTGATGAGCCCTCAGACTCCAGAGCCGGAGAAACAGGGCTCAAGCCCTTGGCACTTACAGGATGGGTGACCATTGGCAGAAAACCATAAATTCTCTAAGTCTCAGCTTCTTTGTCTCTAAAAGGGGAGTAATAATCATCCTTTCCCTCAGAGGTTTTTTGTGAATTTAGTGAGATAATGTATGTAAAGTATTTAGCATGGTACCTGACACATAGTAAGCACTCAATAAATATTAATACTATCACTGATATCATGATTACTATTTTTTCACTTGCTTTGATTGCAGTACTGTTTGGATTATGAATAGCCTCCAGACATGTTAAAGACTTTGTCCCCAGTGTGGCACTATTGGGAGGTCATAGACCCTTTAGGAGGTGGGGCCTAGTAGAGGAGGTCCTCAGTCCTTAGCTCATTGGGGCTGTGCCCTTGAAGGGACTGTGCCTCTTCCTCTTGGTCTTTTGCTTCCTGGTCATGA
>PVLC010041084.1:0-13554 GCA_004027655.1 Graphiurus murinus | reverse complement strand
TAGTACTATGACAGATAAGAACAATGTTCTGCCGGGCGTGGTGGCGCACGCTTGTAATTCCAGCATTTGGGAGGCTGAGACCGGAGGATCCGGGTTCGCGGCCAGCCTCAGCTACCTAGTGAGACAACTCCGCAACTTAGTGAGACCCTGTTTCAAAATAAAGAATAAAAAATAGGGCTGGGGGTATAGCTCGGTGGTAAAATGCCCCTGAATTCAATCCCCAGTACCGCAAAAAAAAAAAAAAAAAAAAAAAGACACTCCTTGGTTTCCTTTTTCCGAGCAGTGGTACAGAGCATTGTGAATAGAGTTAACGAGAAGATAAGTAAGATCAGCAGGGGCTATATCTGACAGGTATTTAAGAAAATTGTCATCAAGGAATGCTGGAAATGGAAAGATTTTTGTATAAACAGTGGTGCATCTAATAATCCTTGTTGCTTACTCTTTTGCATGATACTGATTATTGGCTTTGTTCAAATCATGTTACATAGTCAGGAATCCTTCTCTGATATATGTAGTTGCTCCCTCATCATTCTCCAGAGGACACGGGGGTCCTGGTGAGAAGTAAACTGGAAAGAGAGGACTTATGCCATGATCCTCCTTTGGAATCAACAACAGTCTTGCAGGCTGTGAGGTGTTTCTTAACCACCGAAGCACAAATGGTGCCTAACCTCAAGGGGCATAGGGTGCCTCTACGTAGAAAATCCTGGTCAAAAACAGCAGCAGCCAAGCCGGGCGTGGTGGCGCACGCTTGTAATCCCAGCATTCGGGAGGCTGAGACTGGAGGATCCGCGTTCACGGACAGCCTCAGCTACTTGCTACTTAGTGAGGCACTCCGCAACTTAGTGAGACTCGGTTTCAAATAAAGAATAAAAAATAGGGCTGGGGGTATAGCTCGGAGGTAGAATGCCTTTGAGTTCAATCCCCAGTACCACAAAAAAAAAAAAAAAACAGCAGCAGCCGCCACACTGTCAGACTCAATAGTATTTTTAACGTGTTCTTTAAAGTCCTTCTCAGAAGCTGCGAATTTTAATCCTATTGTTCAATGTCCATTTCACCACTGCAATAGGATTTTTTACTACATTGTTCGAAGGGAGATAAACCAGTTCCTACGTTTTTGTATCCTAGAGTGAAGGAAATGAGAAGGCAGCATGTGGGTGGACCGTTGTGTATATTCAACAGCATCTCCATGCTTTGCAGAAACAGAATTACACACATCAAAATAACGGTGAACTGCCAGCAGTTTCAATAAAAATTCCATGATTAGAAGACTCCATTGTCCTTTTTTAAAAAATAAAATTCTTGCAAAAAAAGAAATGTAGACTGCCTCAATTCCACTGTAGTTCTTCTATTTGAAGAAGTTCACCCTTGGTAAAGTCAGACAACTCGACGTGTCTGCCGCAAGGAGCTCCACAGCCCCCTCAAATGCTGTCAAGGCTGCGCACTCCTCCCCTCCCAACACCACCACCTTCACGGTCACCAGCACCTGGGACTCGCCCCGCCCACGGTGCAAGAGCTCAACGGCGAAAACAGCCTCGCCCCCGCCCCCACGTGACCCCTGCAAGCCCCCGCGTGGCCCAGGCCTCTGCGAGCCTCACGCCCTCGCGGCCAACGCCTTCAACGCCTTCAACCTCTCACGTGCTCCACACGCCCCACATGCGCCGCCTCGCCTCCTCCCACGGCCAGCGCGCCCTCCACCCCCAGCACCTGAGGCCTCTCGACCCATGTGTGCCCCGCCCCCAGCCCTCCCACACGTGCCTCTCCTCTGCGCGGGCCCGCCTCTTGGTCCTCCGGCTTGCGCCCTGATGCTCAGCCCCTGAGAGCATCCCGCTTGCCTCGCAGCCTCTTTCACCTGGGCCTCCATAGCTATATATCTATTACACACACACACACACACACACACACCTCGCACCCCACTTCTCAGACTGTGGACATAGCAGGCCCTTTCACCTGGACCTCCATATATCTCACACACACACACACACCTCGCACCCCACTTCTCAGACTGTGGACACTGAGGTCTACCTCCACCCAAATTCACTTCTCTTCTCTTCACTCTGACTTGCTCTCTCTGCCTTTCACTATTTACCCCCTGTCCATACTTCCCATACCAGATAACAGTGGCAGCTCTAACTCACTCCTTTTATTTTTCTGAGCTAAAACTGCCTTTTCACTTCTTCCTGGATCCATGCATATACAGGCAGACCAACCATCCCCGCAAGGCGATTTGGTTGATCATTCCTAGGATCAGACTTCCACTGAGTAAGAAATTCAAACACTCTCCCTATGATAAATCAGGAGGCTTTAAGACATCTAAACCGGTCCTAACCTCACATCTAAGTAGTCTTGGTCTAACAGAACAAGGAATCCAAAATCAAAAAAATCTTGACCTAATGACCCTCATGTGTTTTAATGGCCATACTCATAACACTCATACTGATGAGGTAGAATAGGAAGAGTGAAAATTAGGTAGGAAGGAGACACTGGGAGGAAAAGGAAAAATATAGTTTTTTAAAATCTGGAGAGTTTTAAGCTAACTCCACCCCTTGGAAGTTTCTTAGGAGGCCCCACACCCTAATCCCCAGAAGCCCTGCCCCCACCTGAGATTCAGGGCTAAGGACAGCTGAGATACACAGCCAAGGTCAAGATCCAACCTTTTCCTGTGCCTACCCTCTTTTGGAACGCCCACCTGAAACCCGAGGAGGAGGATCCAACCCTTCCTGTGCCCGCCCTCTTTGGGACGACCACCTATCTACCACCTATACCTGTGTTCCGGACTTTTAGGCCAGCCCCCTTGAATATAAGGACTAAGGAGGCAAGGGGCCGGCCCCTTTTTTTGGCCTTGCCCTTGGCCCTTGGCCCTTTTCCCTTGTGCTCTCGCTTGCCCTCCTGTTCTGTGACTCAGGAGATCTCCGCTTACCTGTTTTCCCCGAATCCCTGAATAAAGACCTGCCTGTTGTTCCTGACTGGCACGTGTTAAAATTCTTTTTATCACGGAGGCCAAGGACCCACGAGTGGGACCGCGTTTACCCCACGACATTAGTAAGGCACAGAGTCCAGGAAAACCCTATGATAGCAATTTACATCTCTGGTCTTCAACTCTTGTTGCAGGATTGTCAGTCACTTTATTGGCCTTCCCTGGATTAATGATAGGTGTTTATATTACAGTAAATCAGCTGACCTGCCTAGTCACCATAACTGCTAACGACACAGCCTTAGCTTTTGCAGCAATCAATGAAAGAGCTAGGTGTGAGGTATGTCAGGTGATTCTTGTAAATACGCCAACAATTGATTACCTGCTCTTATCCCATCATTTGGGATTCCAGGAATTTCCTGGAATGTGTTATTTTAATATTACTGATAATTCAAAAAAGTTAACTAGTTTAATATCTGATAGCTTGAAGAATTATTTTTGTAAAAGAGATCTATAAACCATCTTCTGTTATACATTGCTTTAATTTCTAAAAAAAACCTGAAAGGGCAAAGATTTATGTCTTGGACTCTGCCTTTGAGCCCTGATGACAGAGTATACCTGTATTTCTCCAATAATAGCAGCCTCCCATAAGCAAACAAACATTATGTTAAGTGAGATTAGTCAGTCACAAAACGTAAAGAATCGTATGTTCTCTTCTCCTTAATATGTGGAAGCCAGAGAGAAAATGAGTCATAAGAGGGACTCCAGATGAAGAAGGAGAAACTTTAGGTGAGCAAAGAGGTTGACTTAACTGAAGGTGATGGGGGGAGGGGGGAGAGATACCCTAATGCACATGATGTGCTTTCACAAACATATCAAAGTCAATCACTAAACTGAACTTGAGAAGGAGGGAGGGTGAGGAAATGGGGCAGGAATTGGGGAAGGATTAAATGAGAAATGTGTGCATGTATGCCTCTACCAGCTTGTAGCTAACAAAGATGTATGTTTACAATACACCAATTAAAAAATAAAATTTTAAAAATCCTCCTTCAATTAGTTATTAATATATAATTGTATTTTTACTAATAAGTTCATGCTTTGATTATTTTACTCTCTCCAGCATTTGTTTCATCATGTGATGTATTTATTAGTTTAACCAATACTTATCAATGGCTTGATGATTTTACATTTTTTTTTTAATAATCAACTTTGTGCTTCTCAAAATAGTTTGCTCTTACCTTTAAGACAAAACACAGGATAAATAGGATGCATCATCTGGAAGCACTATTACTGAAGAATGGAGTCATGGGCAAATTTTAAAGATTGTGCTGTACTAAAATTGATAGCAATATATTATGCATGTAAAATAAAAAATATCACTCAAATGTGTTAAAATGAGCAGGGACTGTTTATTCTTGGCAGACTACTTAGGACTACTATGCTCCCATCACCCAGATTTCAGGGAAGAAGATGGTCATGTTTATTCTTTCTGCTCTGTAAAGATGCTTCAGTAGAAAGTCTGAGAACCTCTGACAAACAACACAACACAATTTGAGGAATAACCCTGATCTTCCTCATTAATTTAAAACTCCTACAAGGCGCAGTGGCTCATGCCTATAATCCCAGTACTTAGGAGGCTAAGACTGAAGGATTGCAAATTTGAGACCAGCCTGGGCAACTTAACAAAACCTATCTCATAAGATAGAATTGAAATAATGTAAAAATTTTAAATGTATTGTAGGGATAAATGACATTAAGAAGTAAGCCACTACCAAAAAAAAAAAACCTATCTCAAAATAAAACAGGCTGAGGGTGTAGCTCAGTGGTAGAGCACCACTGGATTCAACCCCCAGTACCACTAAGTAAATCCCCTCTTTCACTCTACCCAAAACTCTTTTTTAGTATGATCCTTGGGGTGTTTTTTTTTCACTATCTCTGTACTAGTTATTATTATTGTTATTATTGGATAGCTATGCTAAGCAAATGAGCAAATGAGTCACAATCCACTGTAATAAATATCCCTCCCAAGCCGGGCGTGGTGGCGCACACTTGTAATCCCAGCATTCGGGAGGCTGAGACCGGAGGATTCGGGTTCGAGGCCAGCCTCAGCTACCTAGTGAGGCACTCCGCAACTTAGTGAGACTCAGTTTCAAATTAAAGAATAAAAAATAGGGCTGGGGGTATAGCTTGGAGGTAGAATGCCTCTGAGTTCAATCCCCAGTACCGCAAAAATAAATAAATAAATATCCCTCCCACTGCTCTTCATCAAAAAGAAACATCATTCATTCAGCATTACTTGGGGCCTGGGATGTGACAGGCTCTGTTCAGTGGCCTTAGGAGGTTTACATCCTAGAGGGGAGAGAAAGTCAATATACAGATGAATAAATAAAATACTGGATGACAATCAGTGCTATGGAAAAATAAATAAGAAGTAAAGGAGAATCACATAAGGAGGGTTGTAATTTGTGTGCGGGGGGGGGCATTCTACCTCCAAGCTACACCCCCAGTCCTATTTTTTATTCTTTATTTTGAAACAGGGTCTCACTAAGTAGCAGAGGGCCTCACTAAGTAGCTGAGGCTGGCCGCGAACCAGGATCCTCCTGTCTCAGCCTCCCAAGTACTGGGATTACAAGTATGTGCCACCACACCTGGCTGAAGGGTTGTAATTTAAATAAAATGCCCAGAAAGTCCTGTTCTGGAAACCTTCTGACACTGTAAAAGTCATGGAAAACCTGAATATGATGGATCTGAGGCCCAATGGTAGCATGTGTTTGAAGATGGCCTCATATTTCAAGATTGACTGAAAGAAATAAGGTGAGGAAAGCTCATTTTTTAAAAAGACAGCTTTTGATTTTTGACATGTTCAATTTACATGGATTTTTAAAAATACCAACATATGACCAGAAATAGAATTTATGATGAGGAGAATGCTGCTAACATATCAATACTCACTCAGTATTGAATGATGAGGAGCACCTGCCACGATCATTAAGTTTAGAAAAAAATCCTGCTTCAATCAGTTATTAGTATATACTTACATTAATACTTCACACACATTCTTTCAAATGTATTGGTTGAAGTTGGTGATCTATGCAGTCAAGGCATTTTACTAGCTCCTTTCCTAAATTTCTACTGATAAAAACATAAAAAAAGGTAAAATACACAGAAGTGTTGGGTAGGGAAGGACCCAAGACATAGGCCTAAAAGCTGAGAATCTCGCCAGGCACAGTAGCAGACACCTGTAATCCAGTACTTGGGAGGCTGAGACAGGAGGTTCACAGGTTCAAGGGCAGCCTCCTAAACTTAGCAAGACCCTGTTTCAAAATAAAAAATAAAAAGTGCTGGGTATGTAACTCAGAGGTAGAATGCCCCTGAGTTCAATCCCCAGAACTAAGAAAGAAAACAGCTAAGAATAAGGGACAGGACCAACACATATGTTTCTGCCAACATGAAAAGAAAAAGAAATAAAAAGAACCTGCCCAAGAAGCAGAGATGATCTTAGGAACAAACAAGCAATTAGCTTCAAGCTTATACCACAGGGGTCAGAGTCCTGGGGACTAGGATGAGGTCATGGGATTGACAGTGAAAATGATAGTTATTCTGATCACAAATTACATGAGGAAGAACAGGCTTGCATTGAATAATTAAAAATAATAGCAGCAACAAGAAGTACAGAGACAATGAAAATATAAGCTGGTTTGATATCAACTGTTCTCTGTAAGATATTTCAAAAAGTAAACATTTTGTACAAAATTTTTATCCTGGAAGCAAAATATGTTTCATTTGCATGTCATTCAAGGGATACAAATGGCATCATTGTCATTATTAAGGAATTACACTAGTGATTCTAGGTCCTAAATAGTATTCCTACTATAACAATGCAATTTCTCAGGAGATGGAAGCATCTGAAAAATTCAGGCAGAGTGGACAGACTGGGAGGCTGTCCAGCAAGGTCCCCAGCTGGGTCTCAGCATGGGTGAGGGACCATTCCTGCCAGAAAGGGACATCCTGGCCTCTGGTTTTCAAATAATTCCAGAGCAACCCTAACTTCCCTGTCTATACCTGAAAGATTTTTTTTCTTCTTTTCTTGTGTTCTGGGGATTGAACTCAAAGGCATTCTACCTTCCAGCTGTACCCCCAGCCCAATGTTATTTCTTATTTGGAAACAGGGTCTCACCAGGTTGATGAGAGTCTCACTACTTGCTGAGGCTGTCCTCAAACCTGTGATCCTCCTATCTCAGCCTCCCAAGTACTGGGATTACAAGCATTTGCCACCATGCCCGGTTTACCTGGAAGATTTTTAATAAGTCCGATATCATCCATGGTGAAAGAAACTTACAATGTTGGAAACACAAATTTCCTTTTAAAATGATGTCAAAACCCAAATGCACATGATGTACTTTCACAAATATATCAAATTCAATCACTAAACTGAACTTGAGAAGGAGGGAGGGCGAGGGAGTGGGGAGGGAATTGCGGAAGGGGTTAAATGAGAAATGTGTGCATATATGCCTTTATCAGCTTGTACCTAACAAAGATGTATGATTACAATGCACCAATTATTATAAAAAATAAAAACTATATAATAAATAAATAAATAAAATGATATCAAACTGGAAATATTGTAGAACAATTTGAAAGATTCAGCACCTCAGAAAAGGAGAGAGAACTAGAAAACAGCAGATGTGGTTAATGAAACAGGTCACTCCAGAGCAGGAGACGTGAAAGACTTTCTACATTTAAGAAAGTATTTATCTGTGTGAAGAATATCTGAGTTCAGGGAAAGTATTGTCTTTCAGTACAGATATCAGGAGTTATTACAGGAGAAATAAAATGGTGACATAAAATAATTGAAATTAGGTTTTATGAGATTCAACAAATGTGAAATGCTCAAGGAAGGAAGGAAGTAAAAATACCAGTCTATATGATTCTAATACTTAATAATATTTTAATGAAGAAAAAATACAAAATGTCAGCCATGATTTATTGTTATGACAGGATTGCAAGACATTATTTTACTTTATATTTTACTGTTATTTCATAAACCATGCAGCTAATAATTTTATAACCAGAAACAACTAGTAAATGCTGTTATTAAAAGATAACAGATGAGCCGAGCATGTTGGCCCATGCTTGGAATCCCACTACTTCGGAAGCTGAGACTTGAGGATCTGGGTTGGCGGCCAGCCTCAGCTATTTAGTGAGGCCCTCTGCAATTTAGTGAGACCCTGTTTCAAAATAAAGGACAAAATAGGGCTGGGGGGTGTAGCTCGGAGGGAGAATGCCCCTGAGCCCTGAGTTGAATCCCCAGTACTGCAGAAAAAAAAAAAAAGATAACAGATGGATGTGGTGATACACTCCTATAATCCCTGTACTTCAGAGGCTGAGACAGGAGGCTTGCAGGTTCAAAGACAGCCTCAGCAACTTTGTGAGACCCTGTTTCAAAGTTATAAATAAATAAAATAGGTCTGGGGTATAACTCAGAGGTAGAATGCTCCTGGGTTCAATACCCAGGACCAAAAAAATAAAATAACCTTTTCTTCAGAAATGTACTGTCTGACATTGTCACCAAGATGTCCTTGGAAAGGGAAAAATCTAAATGGCAGCTAAAAATAGACCTGAGAGCCTTGGCATCTAAGAAATCACCATTCTCCCAAAAAGAGTTCACTCAAAATGCCCTAATATTTTGGGTCAATTTGAAACTGACTTTCAGAGTGTTTTAGAATGTCTTCATATTAAAAATAAAATATGGAAAAATCCTGGTCTCAAAGATTAAAAAATAGTAGAGTGTATCTTCAGCCCCAGCCTCAGGTTCAGCACAGGCTGCAGGTGCCTGGGAAGCTCTGAGCGTTTGGTGCACAGACTTGGGTAAATGAGTCCTCAGCATGGGCAGCTGTGATGTGCAGGGAGAGATGTTTGTCCTTCTTATTCAAAAGGACAGTGAGTCTCTGGTCTTGTTTCTACTCTGTATTTGAAAGAATATGTATGAACCACCAGAGACTGCCCCAGACTCTTACTCATACCAACAGAAGTAGGCAGAGGTATGTCTGTGTAGGTGCCATTGACAACAGAGCTGTCTCGGTTTTGAAATTATTTCTTTGATTGTTTTTCTTATGCTGTCTCCCCACAGTAAAACAAAACTTCCATATGTGCAGGAATCTTGTTTGTGTTGTGGAATAAGTTATCCTCCACCACTACACCAGAGTCTATCAGATTATACTACAAAATGAATATTTGTTGAGTGAATGTATGTTTGAATGAGCTCCAAATGAAATAGAGTTGGCTTCTTCTCTCTTACAAAGAAAAAAACAGGATTGAATCATGGGATAACTATGGAATCATTTACTTATGTCCCCAGTACCTGAGTCACTGAGATGGGCTGGAAGAGGGTTGTTCTGCAGAACTAAGGACAGGGGGTGAGTCATCCATTCATAGGGCTCCCCAAGCTAGCTTTTCTTTAGGTGTCACTATTTACAAGTTATCACAATATATTTCTTTATTTGTTGACTTTTATAAAACATTCTGTATGTTTATAAATATGAATAATTTGCCCTACAGGTTCTGAGAAGGTAGTAAGAGTGCAGTGGTGTTAAGAATATGGGATCTCAAGATCCCAGTACTTGCTCTGCTGTTTAGTTACTTGGAGAAGCCACTTAACTTCCTCCAAGTTTCATTGCATAGTCGTAAAAACAAATGAAGACAAATGAAGTACCTGCATCCCAAGGTGTTAAGGAGATTAAATGATGCTGAAGAAGTTTATACAGTGTTTATTGCAAGTGTGTGCACCCATGTCTGAAGGGTTTGTGGGAATTAAAGGGGAAGAACAGGAGAGAGGGGAAGTGTAAACTTCGCCATCTTCTATACGCAGAATAAACATCCGTGATGCATGGCAGATAGAGGTGTATGTATCTGGTTTCAATAAGAGAAATAAATAATAACATAACCATTAAATATACTATAAAGCATACAAGGAAAGATAATTAGAAGGATCTGCAATATCCACTCCAATTGTGGGAAATGAGTGGATCTTAACTAAATTTAATTAAACAATAGGGAGTTATCTTGCTATTTCATTATTTTATCTGAGGACAGTGAGAATAAACTTCCACAAAATCTAAATTAAGAAGTTAAGACCCATCCAATATGAGTTACTAAAAATTTATCCTGGAACCCTAACTTAAAAAGATATTTCTAAGCCAGGCGTGGTGGCGCACGCTTGTAATCTCAGCATTTGGGGGCTGAGACCAGAGGATTCAGGTTCGTGGCCAGACTCAGCTACCTAGTGAGGCCCTCCGCAACTTAGTGAGACCCTGTTTCAAGATAAAGAATAAAAAGTAGGACTGGGGGTGTAGCTCGGAGGTAGAATGCCCCTGAGTTCAATCCCTGGTACTGCCCCCCCCCCAAAAATTAGAACTTTCACATAAAAGGTACCATAATATAGTACCATATATTATTTACTTGTGATTAACCATATTTTGTTGTCAGAATACCTACCCTATTATTCATTTTCAACTTTGGGACTTAACTCACCCAGAAGATATGATCTAATCCTCAAAAGACCAATGCCCAATACTTTCCAAAGTTTTGGCTCAAAAAATCTTTAATTCTTATCTCACACATGGTTACTTGATTATATATACATATCTAACATTCTTATATAATGTGCAAAAAGATATATGCCAAAATGTAAAATATAGCTGCCTAAGGGTTTTGAGATTTTGGAACATTTTAATTTCTTTATCCATTTTATTCATGATTGTTTTCTAGATTTTCTAAAATAACTACTGTAGTGATCTGTTACACTGGTGATGATCCCCAATGAATCACGCTTCCTGATATTTACTGCCTATACAGTCGCCTCCGCATGACTCTGGGCTGATCCGCGATTCACATAACCAATAGGGTACAGGAGGAGTGATGTCATGCCAGTCCTGTGCTTAACCTTAAGGAGGTAGCACACTCACAAGAGTTTGGAGGTATATCTTAGTGAGACAAAGTATAGGCCCATAATATTCCTGGTGCAGAGGTGAGACCTAAGCCAGAACCCTTCCCTATGGAGTGTTTGATAAATACTTCTGCTTCTAATGACTGTGATGGAAGTCCTACCATTAAATACAAACAGAAATAAGAAATGGGGGAGGAGCCGGGCGTAGTGGTGCACGCTTGTAATCCCAGCATTCGGGAGGCTGAGACCAGAGGATCCGGGTTCGCGGCCAGCCTCAGCTGCCTAATGAGGCACTCCGCAACTTAGTGAGACTCGGTTTCAAAATAAAAGAATAGGGCTGGGGGCGTAGCTCGGAGGTAGAATGCCCCTGAGTTCAATCCCCAGTACCGCAAAAAAAAAAAAGAAATGGGGGAGGAGCCCAAGATGGTGTCTGAGTGAAACACCCCCCGCCCCAGGCGCTGTGAGCTCGAATCAAATCTGCCATAAAAGCAGCTTTTTGATGGAAGAAACAAAGCAATGAAAATTGAACTACAGCTAAAGAGACCCCAGAAAGCCAACCAGGGAGAGCAAAGGAGCCCGTCCTTGAAGCAGCAGCACTAGGCCATGGAGTGGCAGTGGCCATTAAGCCAGCTGCCCGGGCGAGGTCTATTAACACCAAGATAGCTAACGACCTCCTGCGTATCCTGCGACCAGATGTGGAGTAAGTGACTCCAGAACTCCACATCCTAACCAGGCAGTGTATCCCCGCAACATCCACAGGGACCGGAACACGTGGTATGACCAGTGTAAGCCCCCGTGGGACCACCGCAGCTCACCTCTCCCTCCAGAGTCAGAGCAGTGATCAACTGCACTGCAGAGCTTGAATCAAAACTGCCGGAAAAGCAGCTTCTTGACAGAAGGAAAGAAAAGCAAAGCAGCAAAAAAAAGTGAATAGAGCAACAAAAGCAGCTGAACAGAACCCATGGAGAACAAAGGAGCTGGTGCGCATGCACGCACATGCTTGCACAGCAGTGGCATGCACCATGAACTGGTGGCCGACATTTTGCCAGCCACCATTTTGCCAGCCACCCAGACCGGGGTCTGTTAGCACCAAGACCTCCAATGATCTCCTGTATACCCAGCGACCAGAAGTGGAGTAAGCAACAATAGAACTCCACACCCTAATCAGGTGGCATATCCCCACAGGATCAACATCAATCAAGAACACCTGGGACAACCATCTTAAGCCTGCGGGAAGGACACCCCAGCTCACACCTCCCCCAAGAGCCAGAGCAGCAGGGATCTGTAAGTTAAATTGCACCCCCGGGGTGGAGGGGCCCCTATACAAAGGGCAGACTCAGTCACCTGCCCTTCTAGCGATTGGACAGGAGCAGAAGTGCAAGAGGGACTCAGTGCACACGGGGCATAGAGACTTTCCAGGCACCCTGGAAAATGCCTGGCATTTAGATTGCACTCCCGCCACCAGCAAAGGCAGAGAGAAAGATGCAGACAGGCCCTGTGGAGAGCTCAGAGACACAAGCTTGCAGCAGGAGAGACACCAGCAGAACTCCCTGCCTGCACTGACAGAGCAAATAAGAATGCCAGAGCCATGCTCGAAAATCTAATAGAATAGGCAGATATTTAAAAGCTGAAAATATCCACTCAGATCCAAAAGGACTGCTGAGGCCAACTCAGTTCTGTACTTAAAAACAAGCAGGGTTTTAGTTTTTGTTCCTTGTTGCTGTTGTTTTTTGGGTTTTTTTTTTTTCCTTTGTGGTCTGTTTTATTTGTTTTTACTCTGTTTTCATTTTGTATTGCCTTGATTTATTTCTGTTTGTTTGGATGATTGGTTGCTTTGCTATTTTTGCTCAGTTTGTTGACTCTCCTCCTTATCCCGTTTACAAGCTTCCCTCCCTCTCTCCCACCTATATTCTTTTCCTCAACACTTTTTCTTTTCTCTTTTCTTTTTCCTTTTTTCCCTGTCTCATATCAAGACCATCTCATACTACCACATCTAAAACTCTACATTGACTACCAGAATCCCCCGACAAATCCACTATCCGTCTACTTTACCCTATCCTTGCATTCATCACCGTGACTTCTCACCCAACCTTTACCATTGAATACAACCTGTCCCTGTATATACCAGCAGACACCTCTAAATCCTCACTGCAGAGATTGGACAAGAAAGCCTGCAAGAGCAGCAAAGATATAAATTTCAGAACCATGGGAAGGAAAAATAGTAAAGAAACAATGAGCCACCATAACCCTTCAATAACAGATCTCACCAACCCAGAATGGCAGAGATTACCAGAAGAACAATTCAGATCTCTAATAGTAGAAATGATACAAAACTTCCAGAAAAAATGCAGAGAGAGCAGGAAAGACAAAACGGAACAAATAAACAAAGAATCTGGCAGCCTGAACAGAAATCAAAGAGAAGCCTTGAAGGAAATGAAGGAAGTGAAAGATGCAATAACTGAAGTGAAGGCATCAATACAAACTATAAACAGTAGATTAGACCACATGGAAAATAGAATATCACTCCTAGAAGATGACCATTCCAAAAATGAATCCATTCTACATAATTTAGAAAAAAAATTCGACAGCATGAATTGGACATCGATGAGATCTGGGCCAACTTTAAAAGAGCTAACCTAAGAATAATAGACATAGAAGAGGGATTAGAAGTTGAAACTAATGGAAAAAACAACCTTTT
>PVLC010041083.1:0-13494 GCA_004027655.1 Graphiurus murinus | reverse complement strand
TTAAAAAAAAAGAAAGAAAAAATGTCTCTATGATGCTCTGAAATCACAGTCAGCTTGAATTTAGCTTGGAAGGAAAAACAGGTATGATTTACCAAGGTGCCCAGCAGGAAAAACTTCTACAGCAACATAAATGCTCTAGGAAACAAAGACCTGGGTGCAGGAAAGGGTTAACAATGATCATTAAATAAAGTCATCAAGCTACGTTAGCAGGACTCGGGAAGGATTTGATTATGTAATCCTTCGATTCAAGCATCGCATTGACCAGAAGCAGCTTTCTGCTTCCCTTCCTTTTTTTTTCTTTTTTCTTTTTCTTTTTCTTTTTCTTTTTCTCCTCCTCCTCCTCCTCCTCCTCCATCTTCTTTTTTTTAATTTTTGGCACTGAGAATTGAGCTCAGGGGCATTCTACCTCTTAGCTACACCCCAAGCCCGATTTTTTATTATTTTGAAACAGGGTCTCACTAAGTTGCAGGGCCTCGCTAAGTAGCTGAGGCTGGCAGCAAACTTTGGATCCTCCTGTCTCAGCCTCCCAAGTACTGGGATTACATGCATGTGTCACCACAGGTGCTCTTCTTCTTCTCCTTCTCCTTCTCCCCCTCCTCATTCTCCTTCTGTCCTACCAGGGATTGAATTCAGGGGCATTGTATCTCTGAGCTACACCCATAGCCCTATTTTTTATTTTGAAATAGGTCTCAGCTGGACATGGTGGCACACGCTTGTAATCTCAATACTTAGGAGGCTGAGACAGGAGGATCGCAGGTTTTCGGCCAGCCTCAGGAACTTAGTGAGGTCCTTTGCAACTTAGTGAGATCGTGTTTCCAAATAAAAGGATAAAATAGGTCTGGGGGTATAGCTCTGAGGTAGAATGCTCCTGGGTGTCATCCTCAGTACCATAAGAGAAGAAAAAGAAAGAGAAGGAGAAGGAGAAATAGGGTCTCACTAAGTTGTTTTTGTTTTGTTTTGCGGTACTGGGGATTGAACTCAGGGGCATTCTACCTCCGAGCTCCACCCCCAGACCTATTTTTTTTTATTATTTATTTTGAAACAGGGTCTCATTAAGTTGCCGATGACCTCACTAAGTAGCTGAGGCTGGCTGCGAACCTGGATCCTCCAGTCTCAGCCTCCCAAATGCTGGGATTACAAGCATGCACCACCACGCCTGGCGGGTCTCACTAAATTGAAGTAGGCCTCAGTAAATTACTGACGCTGGCCCCAAACCTGTGACCTTCCTGTCTCAACCTCCCAAGTACTAGGATGAAGGCATGCACCACCACACCCAGCTCAGAAATTGCTTTTAAAAGAGAGATTGCTTGGAGGGTGTGCTGGGGCACACCTGTAATCCCAGTACTTGAGAGTCTGAGACAGGAGGATTGCAGGTTCAAGGTTAGCCACAGCAATTTAGGGGGATCCTGTTTCAAAATAGAAAGAGCTGGGGGTGTAGCTTGGAGGTAGAATGATCCTTAGAGGTTGAATCCCTACTACTACTATGAGAGAGAGAGAGAGAGAGAGAGAGAGAGAGAGAGAGAGAGAGAGAGAGAGAGAGAGAGAGCGCGCGCAGGCGAGCACTCATGGTGGTGTTAATAAGATTGACTTGGTTTCTAATGGCTGTTCTAGGAGGTACAGTACAGTGAACCATCTGTGCACATTTTGGTGGGTTGATGTCAGTCAAAGATAGACCAACTGGCCTGCCCCAGGTGACAGAGGAGGAAGCGGACTGTCAGAGGCTGTTTTTCTTGGATAAAACAGGCCTTATTCACAGGGTGTGTGCCTCCCCATAGAGACAGAGTCGGGCAGCCTAGAATTAAAGGGTTGAAAATATCCACCTCTCCAAGTCAGCAAACCAAAAATGTTCACTCTATGGAGGACAACTGGTGCCTTAAATATCTAGATTTTACTCACATGCTGCCTGTTTCCTGAAGCTCCAAACAGCCGTGGGTGGGGGGGGGGGGGTTCACATGTGCTATTTTTATATTTGAAGGGTCACTGACTTTAAGAGACCTCATGTGTACAAAAAGCTGCACTGTAGATGTTAAGCAGATCAATCATCTATGATGGTTGCTACATGATTTTATGATTCCATATACATACATATGACTATTACATTTATGTACATATACATGTTATTATTACCAATGTATATGCCTACACATTTATATATACAAATACATTAATAAAACCACGGAGACCAATGGTATTAATAAGTGAGACTATTCCTCATTTAAAGTTGGGGCGTGATGTTCCGTGCCTTTTTGATTTTATAGTCTATGAAGGGGGACCCCCCCCTAAAAAAGTTTTTTGTTTGTTTCTTTGTTTTTCTTTTAATAAAGTAACAATGATCCTGTCTTGTCTAGTAGAAAAGTCAAAGGTTACACCTCATTTCAGAGACCCAAGTAGCTTTTGGATTATTAGTTGTTGATCTCAAATGGTCAGGAACACAATGGAATTTATTTATTTATTTATTTATTTATTTATTTATTTATTTATTTTTATCGGGAGGACTGTCAGTGAATACTGCAACCTTGAGTTTATTCAGCACGGATTTTTTATACATTTCTTGAGTACTATGGGGTTACATACACATTTACGTCATATCAATCATTGTTGGAGCACAATTAGCACCACTTCTTCGTTTAATGGAATTTAAATGAGGCACCCTCCTGAAGGGAGGCTAAGTCCCTGCATCTTTTTTTTTTTTTTAAAGTGGTACTGGGGGGATTTAACCCAGGGACATTCTACCTCCAAGCTCCACACCCAGCCCTATTTTTATTCTTTATTTTGAAACAAGGCCTCACTAAGTAGCTGAGGCTGGCCATGAACCTGCAATCCTCCTCCTCCAGCAGCCTCCCAAGTACTGGGATTACGAGCATGCGACACCATGCCCGGCGTGTGCGAATCTTTTAATCAGGTAAGCACTGCGGCTTGGAGGAGAGGTGATGGGGTCCTGCTCAAGGTGCTGTCTTCCTTCCGTGCCTGCTGGAAGCTTTGCCTCCTTCTCTGCCGCCGCTTCCCACACCATTGTGTTGTGTGACTCTGCTTATTTGTCCTTTGCTGTTCTCTACTTGTTTCTTGTGTTTGAGTTTATTTCCCTTTCTCACTTGTCAGCATCTATGGATTAGAGACTAACAACACCCAGAAAAGAATAGAGTATCTTATTCCGTGTTTCATCTGAGGCTGTTTACTTTTGTTTTTGATGCTCTTGAAGAAATATATGTGATCTTAAATCTGTTTACAAATACCATCTACCTCAGAGTTGGGATCGGTACCCCAGTTTTACAGTCCTGGGTGCTGATGGCACCTAGACAGCTGGCCCAGGTTCTCACTGTTGATCAGTAGCGAGGCCAGGGTTGGAAGGCACGGCCTGCCTGCAGAGCCTGCATTCTTTCTTCCATTACATTGTGTGTAAGCTACACCCCTCCTTCTTGGCTGAACCACTCCCAGGATTTAAAAGAGGTCTCAGTCTGTGGTGATGATGCAGTAAGTGCTTGTGGAGTGGAGGTGCACTCTAACGTACACACTGTAAAGAAAGAACAAGCTTGCAATCCCAGTACTTGGGAGGCTGAAGCTGAAGGATCTGGGTTCGCGGCCAGCCTCAGCTACTTAGTGAAGCTCTCTGCAACTTAGTGAGACCCTGTTTCAAAAGAAAGAATAAAAAATAGAACCGGGCGATGGTACACACTTGTAATCCCAGCATTTGGGAGGCTGAGACCGGAGGATCAGGGTTCGAGGCCAGCCTCAGCTACCTAGTGAGGTGCTCTGTAACTTAGTGAGACCCTGTTTCAAAATAAAGACTAAAAAATAAGACTGGGGATATAGCTTGGAGGTAGAATGCCCTTGAGTTCAATCCCCAGAACCGCCAAAACAAAACCACCACCACAACAAAAAATATAGGTCTAGGGGTATAGCTCGGAGGTAGAATGCCTCTGGATTGTTCAATCCCCAGTTCTGCAAAAAAATTAAAAAAAGGAACAGGTCTTCAAAGCAAGCAGAAAGGCATCACCCGAGACCTAAACACCACACGCTGCTTCCTTCAGTACTTCCAGCCCAAAGGGGAAAGCCTTCAAAGTGACCCCAAATTAATTCTGCACACGAGGGACAAAGAATTCAAAGCAAGGAGGGACAGCCAATTTCCCTTGAGAGATGGCTGTGGAAGGATTTGATTCCAGCCAAGCAGAAATTCCATTTTGGCATTCACTCAGCTCAGAAATAAGGTCAGTTGTAAAATTGTGTCCCAAGGAAAGTCTGAGTGTCACAGGTGATTATCTTCAAGCTTCCCCAGAATGCCAGGGGGACCCCCCGGCAGCCTTAGAGTGCTCTCCTTGCCAGCACTGGCATGAGCGGTGACTAGCCAGGCTCCGGCTCGGCTCTTTTACTTGCAGGGCTAACTCCAGTGCACTGCCCGGCCAGGCTTCCCAGGTCATTTAAAAATCTAATTTCCTGCCAGGTGTGGTGGCACACGCTTGTAATACCAGTACTTGGGAGGCTGAGATAGGAGGATCCGGGTTCGCAGCCAGCCTCAATTACTTAGTGAAGCCCTTTGCAACTTAGTGAGACCCTGTTTCAAAATAAAGTATAAAAAATAGGACTAGGCCTAGCCGGGCGTGGTGGCGCACGCTTGTAATCCCAGCATTTGGGAGGCTGAGACTGGAGGATCGCAGGTTCGTGGCCAGCCTCAGCTGCTTAGTGAGGCCCTCCACAACTTAGTGAGACCCTGTTTCAAAATAAAGAATAAAAATAGGGCTGGGGGTATAGCTCCAAGGTAGAATGCCCCTGAGTTCAATCCCCAGTACCGAAAAAAAAAAAAAATCTCATTTCCTAACGGGGCGTGATAGTGCACGCTTGTCCAGTACTTGGGAGGCTAAAACAGGAGAATCTGGGTTGGTAGCCAGCCTCAGCTATTTAGTGAGGCTCTCTGCAACTAGTGAGACCCTGTTTCAAAATAAAGACTAAAAAAAAGTACTGAGGGTTTGGCTCAGAGGTAGAATGCCCCTGGGTTCAATCCTCAGTATCGAAAAAACAAAACAAAACAAACAAACAAACAAACAAACAAAAAACCTCATTTCCGTCCAGCAATTCCTTGTATTTCTCTTGCATATTCTTCTCAAGGCAGACAAATCATCATTCTTGTTCTTATAGAGGCAACAAATTAATGGGTTTTTATAATTACGATTCTGAAACATGACAGTTGAGACAGGGACCACTTTCATCCAGAGATCCCCAGGGCATAATTGAATTACCACCGAGGTACAATGCCTGAAATCTTGCAGAGAACTCCAGAGGAGCGAAGGCCCTATATTGACCAGACTCATAAATAATAGCCCATTAGCTCATAAGCCAGCATTTCCTGAAAACCAGAGAGTATGAGGTATGCCACAGAATGGCAACCAAGGCTGAGGGTTCTCAAAGGATTCCCCCAGTAGTCGGGTGGGGCAAATTTCCCATCCGGTTGTTGGGAAGCCCTAAGAGTTACCAGGGACTGGCTGCCCTGCTCACCGTCCAAGGAGTACAAACAGGTCTCTCCTCTACCTTCCACTAGAGGGGCAGCAAGAAGTCCCCTGAGGGGGCAGAGGTGAGAGGGTGTTGGTTGTACAGTACAGAGAGGAAAAGCTCATCTGAACTGCCTACAAGGGAATTTCATACCTGAAGTGAACTGGCTTGAAGGCCATCTCTGTTGGGGCTAACAGCTTAACACAATAGTAGCATCTATCATATCCTCCAAGAAGTGTCCTGCCTCCAGGCGTGGTGGTGCACGCTTGTAATCCCCAGGAGGCTGAGACAGGAGAATCTCAGGATTGGGCTCAGCCTCAGCAATTTAGCAAGGCATTCTACAACTTAGCAAGACCCTGTTTCCAAATAAAAGATAAAATAGGGCTGAGGGTGTAGTTCAGAGGTAGAATGCCACAGTAAAACACTCTCTCATGCTCAATTTCTCCTAGTGAAAGCAACACAGCTTTTCATCTGGACATCATTGAGAATAAAGGCTTTGTCTGTTCTTACCTTGGCCTCCCTTGGAAAACAACCTGTTAACCTTCCTGGACCTGGCTATCTTTGATCGAGGAAAGGTGTAACCCATTTGCCTTGTCCTGGACTAAGCTTAGGGTTAACTCTTCTGTCACTTGGAGTGCTTTGGGCTAAATAAACAAACAAACAAGCTGGGTGTGGTGGTGCATGCTTGTAATCCCAGCATTCGGGAGGCTGAGACCGGAGGATCCGGGTTCGAGGCCAGCCTCAGCTACCTAGTGAGGCACTCTGCAACTTAGTGAGACCTGGTTTCAAAATAAAGAATAAAAAATAGGACTGAGGGTAGAACTCGGAGGTAGAATGCCCCTGAGTTCAATCCCCAGTACTGCAAGAAACAAACAACAAACAAATAAACAAACTGACTTTGAGCCCCAAGGCTCTGGTGTGACCCACTGAAAAGCTAAATGCTGTTGAAAAACTGATGATTTTGTCGGTACTGCCCTTCATCATTCGCTCACTGAACAGTACTCCTAGAGTGGCTGTCGTGTTGCCGGGCTCTGTCCTAGGTGAGCAGGGAGCAAAACAGATAACCCCCCTGACCTCCTAGACACGTGAGAAAGTTAGTGAGACTGGAGGAGGCTAGATGGCGTTATGCCCTAAGGAGAAAAGGGCAGGGAGAGGAGGTAGGGATGGATGAGGGGCGGGAGGGGTGGGCTGCAGGTTTAGAAAGGTCAGCTGGGAGAGGACTTCTCAGAAGGCGAAAGTTGAGTGAAGACCAGAAGAGGTAAAGGAGAACGTCCTAAGGGCCGTGTTGGTGACGTGTGCACTGGACAGGTGGAACTGGGAGGGCGGAGGTCCTGAGGCTGCCGGGGTAGGACTGGAATGCTCCCATTGTGGAGTGAGGCAGGGGGAGGGGAGAGGGAACCAGGGGGAGGGGAGATGGCAGGTTGGAGGCCAGGTGGAGTGGGTAGGACTTTCAGGCCACTGAGAGGACTGTGGCATTTACTCAGAGGGAGAGAGGTGTTTTTTATTCAATGAATGTCTTGTTGAGCTGATATGCTGCATGCAATGCTATGACTCAGTGTCTAGGATAGGGAAATGACTAGTGAGCATTTATGTGCATGGACCTTTCTATCAAAGGCCATTGAGGTACTGGCGTTTATCGGCTATGTATCCCAAGCTTGCTTTTCCCTCTGTCCTTAGTACATCCACGTGTCTTCTCTGGCACTTGATTTACCCCAAGGTCGTCCATTCAGGGCCTTCTCTGACTGCCGTGTCTGAAAAGGCTTATCTCCTCGCTCTCTAGCCCCTTACCTGCTGTATTTTTCTTCAGACCACTTAATGTTACAATGGCGATGGTATTGATGGGGTGGGATTGGAGTAGAATTCAATGATTAGTCTTCTGTTCCAAAAGCATGACCCTGGCTGCTGTGCTGAGAACATATTGATGGAAAATAAGGGAAGAAACCGAGAGACTAGTTATCAATGAACATTGTGAGACTAGTTATTGATGAACATTGTTTCTCCGTAGTTGCAATGTATGTGACAGTTTGTTTAGGAGAGCTCCTATACATCTTCATATTTTTTTTATCCATTAAGTGTATGCACCAAGAATTTGTTACAGGTGTGCATACTCTCTGTTCTTAAATCATCCTGAAAAATGCAATGTAACATCTGACAACTGTCTCCTAAATTCTGTGAACTAACCAGTTAAAGATACAAAGAATGTATTCTTCTAAACTGAGAAACAGCATTGTGCTAAGAATAAGAACATACAGACTTTGTTACAAAAATTTGAGAACAACATTTTTAGAATCAATTCCTCTGTGATTTTTTTTTTCCTTGCAGTGCTGGAGCTTGAACCTAGGGCCTCACCCATGCTACACAAGTGTTCTATCACTGAACTATATCTGCACTCCATTTTTTTTTATTTTGATATGGAGAATTGAACCATCCAGGGGCATTCTGCCTTTGAGCTACATCTCTAGCCCTTTTTACTTTTTATTTTGAAATAGGTTTCACTACTTTCTGAGAGTCTCACTAAGTTGATGAGGCTAGCTTTGAACCTGCGATCTTTCTGTCTCAACCTCCCAAATACTGGGATAACAGGCGCGTACCACCATGCCAGGGTTTAAATTTTATTTTGAGATAGGGTCTCTCCAAGTTGCAGAGCATGGCCTTGAACTTGTAATTCTTCGGCTTCAGCCTCCTGAGTAGCTGGGATTCTAGGTGTGCACCACCACATCTGGCCTAGATCACTTATTTACTCAGTTCCTGGGACAGTGGACACTTTTAAGTTCCAGGGTCCTCCGTGGGCTTGTCTTCCTTTGGTTGGGTAGAAACAAAAATGAAAAATACTCTTTCAGATGCTTTAGCCCCACATGATCTGAAATGAGAATGAACTTCTGCAGAGAAGCTGACGGTGTAAAGCTGTGTGCCAGAAGAAGGCTTTGAACCTACCCATCTCAGACGTCGGAGGGTAGTATCCATGACTGGCAGTACAGCGAATGAAGACATGAAGATTTCAATTCTCTCAGCTGCTAACTAGTTCTTAGTGATGGGCAATCCACATTATCTCCCCAGCCTTTGATTATGCGACTTTAGTCAGGGAAAGTCAAGATACATTTAATGAAAAAACTAGTTCAGAACAATATGCCAAGCATAATTGCATTTCCTTATTTATTTTTTTTTTTCCTGAGGCACTGGGGATTGAACTCAGGGGCGTTCTACCTCCGAGCTACACCCCCAGCCCTATTTTTTTAGTCTTTATTTTGAAACAGTGTCTCACTAAGTTGTGGAGTGCCTCACCAGATAGCTGAGGGTGGCCTCGGACCCGTATCCTCCGGTCTCAGCCTCCCAAATGCGATTACAAGCATGTGCCACCATGCCCGGCTCCCTTATTTGTTTTAATAATGTAAAATTCTTTATTTATAAATATTCATATATGGATAAACACAAAGAAAGTTTTTGTTTGGTGGCACTGAGATGGAACCCAGGGATGTTCTATCTTTGAGCTACACCCCCAGTCCTATTTTATTTTTTATTTTGAAACAAGGTCTGAGTTACCGCTTACTGGTCTTGAATCTGGGATCTTCCTGTCTCAGCCTCCCGGGTACTGGGATGATAGGTGTGTGCCACCATGCCTGGCCAAAGAAAGGTTTTAGCATAAGTCACTTTGGAAAGACAAGCAGAACGCTTGGATCTTGACCCCTGAGTCTCACTTTGCATTGCTGCAGATACACTAACCGGGGCAGGCACTGTCTCTCCCCTGGGGTGGGGTGGGGGTGGGGGAGATCGTCACTCCAACTCAATTCTCACGAGGCCACCAGATGCTAGCAAACGACGCTTCTAGAATCCTAGAAACACAAGGCAGACATGTTCACCTTTTTGGTAACCAAGCTCATATTTTTCTCTGTTTTCGAAAGCGTCTTAGTGCTTGCTCTGTAAGAGTGATGGGTCACGTGGAGGTGACACCCATTTTCTGCGTGTGCGTTACTTCGCCCAGTCCAGCTGAGTTCGCGCACAGTGTAGAAGAGGGGCCCCCCGTGGCTGCCTCCCTTCCCTGCTGACTTCCAGACTGCACTCATGACCCCGCAGGGACTTAGGGGCCCGTGGCCCTCAGTGCTGATGTGAAAGTGGAGTCAGGAGTGTTGGCTGGTGAATGAGAAGAGAGATCATTAACTTTTTTTTTTTTGGCGGTACTGGGGATTGAACTCAGGGGTATTTGACCTCCGAGCTATACCCCCAGCTATACCCCTATTTTTATTCTTTATTTTGAAACAGGGTCTCACTAAGTTGTGGAATGCCTCACTAGGTAGCTGAGGTTGGCCACAAACCCGGATCCTCCGGTCTCAACCTCCCAAATGCTGGGATTACAAGCATGCACCACCACGCCCGGCTAAGAGAGATCATTAACTTTTTTTTGCCACTTGTTTTAGTATGATTTTTCTTGGCAAAATAAGCATTTGTCTATCACATAAAAGTCTAACTCTGAGCCAGGCATGGTGAGCATGCTTGTAATCCCAGCATTTGGGAGGCTGAGACCGGAGGATCCAGGTTCGTGGCCAGCCTCAGCTACCTAGTGAGGCACTCTGCAACTTAGTGAGACCCTGTTTCAAAATAAAGAATTAAAAAATAGGGCTCGGGGTATAGCTCGGAGATAGAATGCCCCTGAGTTCAATCCCCAGTACCGCAAAAAAAAAAAAAAAAAAAAAAAAAAAATCTAACTCTGCAACTTAGTGAGACCCTGTTTCAAAATAAAAAAATATAAAATAAGGCTGGGATGTACTCAGAGGTAGAATGCCCCTGGGTTCAATCACCAGTACTGAAAAAAAAAAAAAAAATGCTGGGTGTGATGGCGAATGCTTGTAATCCAGTACTGGGGAGGCTGAGACAGGAGGATCGCAGGTTCGAGGCCAGCCTCAGCCACTTAGTGAGGCCCTCTGCAACTTAGTGAGACCCTATTTAAAAATAAAAGAATAGGCCAGGCGTGGTGGCGCACGCTTGTAATCCCAGCATTCGGGAGGCTGAGACCGGAGGATCCGGTTTCACGGCCAGCCTCAGCTACCTAGTGAGGCCCTCCGCAACTTAGTGAGACCCGGTTTCAAAATAAAGAATAAAAAAAAAATAGGGCTGGGGGTATAGCTTGGAGGTAGAATGCCCCTGAGTTCAATCCCCAGTACCGCAAAAAAATAAAAATAAAAAATAAATAAATAAAAATAAAAGAATAAAATTGGGCTGGGGATGTAGCTCAGAGGAAGAATGCCCCCAAGTTCCATCCCTAGTAACACACACACACACACACACACACACACACACACACACACACACACACACCATGAGTAGGATTTCCATTTAAAGCTTATGTTTTGTTGGATGTGGTGGTGCATGCCGGTAATCCTAGTACTTGGGAAGTTGAGACAGGAGGATTGCAGGCTCAAGGACAGTCTCAGCAAGTAGTGAGACCCTCAGTAACCTACCAAGACCATGTTTCAAATATATATATATATATATATATATATATACACATATACATATATATGTATGGATATATATATTATATGTGTATAATATATATGGGGTAATTCAGAGGTGGAATGCGCCTGGGTTTAATCCTCAGTATCACAAAAACAAAACAAACAACAACAACAACAAAAACATAGGTTTTAAGACCGAGATGCTTGCTGTGTCTTCCCGTTTCTGATGTTGCTGCCAGAGGCAGCCAGTTGGTTTGATCCTATCTCCTAAGTCGCATTTAAGATTTTGTCTATTAAACAGCACTGATGTCACTGAATCCAAAGGTGGGGTCTTGACCCCGGAAAGACGACTGCACCCAAAAGGTCAGCGTTTTGGGTGGTTTTCATTGCTCAGGTGAAGCAAACCAATAATAAGTGTTGTTTGCTTTTAGCAAGTCTCTAGAAATTTAAAAAAAAAAAAAAAGGCCTGACTTGAAATATGTGTGTATGTGAATTTTATTTGTGTTTTTATTTTATTTTTTCTTGTTTTTGTGGTCCTGGGGGTTGAACCCAGGGGCATTCTACCTCTGAGCTATACCCCTAGCCCTATATTTTATTCTTTATTTTGAAACAAGGTCTCACAAAATTGCAGAGGACCTCACTAAGTAGCTGAAGCTGGCCTTGAACACGCAATCCTCCTGTCTTAGCCTCCCAAGTACCAGGATTACAGGTGTGTGCCACCACGCTCAGCCTGTCTGTGTGTTTTAATTCAAATGCCAAGCAAACAATCAACATGGACTGTGTAAGCACAAACCTCATATAGTAAACATTCAAAATTTTAACACAATGTACTTTGATTGCTACTAAGGTCTCTT
Source organism: Graphiurus murinus (assembly GCA_004027655.1). Classification (NCBI taxonomy): domain Eukaryota; kingdom Metazoa; phylum Chordata; class Mammalia; order Rodentia; family Gliridae; genus Graphiurus; species Graphiurus murinus. The sequence continues at coordinate 1,709 of PVLC010041083.1, read as the reverse complement.
AAGAACATCCAATCTGTTATTTTCTTCTCATCTTCCCTCCATTATTTGAGAAACATTTTGATAACAGTAGTTTCTTTCACGTTCCTATCTCGTTTGCATGTTTTAAGTTACTGTTTTATGTGTGACTTATTTATACTGGCTCCAGTGCTTCCCAAACATCACGTGGCTTATGTTTATGCATTTAAGCCCTCGGAGACCCCCGCAAAGCAATTGCTTTGCCTGCATTCACCACCCGTCCTTTCCATGCCAATGAGTGCCTAGGGGACTTCCCACAGGGCTCTTGGAGTGACTGTGTTTTCCTGCAGTTTTTATCTTGAAATGATTTAAACCTTGACATAGTTGTAAAGAGGAAAAAACATGAGTGACATTAATCTATAGCACGATTTGAAATCATTAAATATCAGACAGGTAGGCTTAATTAATTAATTTATTTATTTTTGTAGAACTAGGCATGATGGAACCCAGAGGCATTCTACCTCTAAGCTACACCCCGACTCTATTTTTTATTCTTTTCTTTAATTTTTTAAATTTTAATTGTAATTTTTTTTTTTTTCGGTACTGGGGATTAAACCCAGAGGCATTCTACCTCTGAGCTACACCCTCAACCCTATTTTTTATTCTTTGTTTTGAAACAGGGCCTTACTAAGTAGCTGAGGCTGGCCTTGAACCCAGATCTTCCTGTCTCAGCCTCCCAAGTACTGGGATTACAAGCATGTGCCACCACGCCCGGTTGATAAGGTAGGCTTTAAAAGATCATGTCCATACATAAAATTTCTGTAATTTAGAAACATTTTCAGAAAACATAGTATTTGAAGCTTTGTCATTTTTTTGCTGGGTATACAGAAGACACAAAGGCACAAGTGTGCCGTGAGACGCTGGCTTTGCCAAATCACATCGCTTAGTTCACATTTCTGGTAGAAGTGGTTGGGAAATCTGTCTTTGGGGACGATACCTAAAAATACTAAATATCAGGTCTTAAAGCTTTCAAAGTGGAAGATTTGATTTCAATTTACCAACTTCCTTCTCTCGTCCTGGGGGTTGAACCCAAGGGCATTCTACCTCCAAGCTATCCTCAGCCCTTTTTATTTTTTATTTTGAAACAAGGTCTTAGTACATTGCTAAGAGTCTCTTTACCTTGTTGAGGCTGATCCTCCTGTCTCAGCCTCCCAAGTACTGGGATTATAGGCATGTGCCACCACACCTGGATATGAGTATTTTTTTTTTTTTTTTTTTTGCGGTACTGGGGATTGAACTCAGGGGCATTCTACCTCCGAGCTATCCCCCCCATCCCTATTTTTTATTCTTTATTTTGAAACAGGGTCTCACTAAGTTGCGGAGTGCCTCACTAGGTAGCTGAGGCTGGCCGCGAACCCAGATCTTCCAGTCTCAGCCTCCCAAATGCTGGGATTACAAGCATGCGCCACCATGCTCAGCTGCTATGAGTATTCTTTACAAGGTCTATTTAGTGTTACATTTTCTATAGTTTTGTGCTTTTTGTGGATTTTGCTGTTTAAAATGTTCCTAACCACGTGAAGGTTGTGATGTGATTTCCACAGAAAATGTGTGCATTTATTATTTTTATTATTAACTTACCCTTCTTGTGAGAAAAGTAAGGAGAAATTTGAAATGCTGAGAATAGTAGAAAAAAGGCCATGTATTTACTGCATAAAATTCTCAATGAACAATATTTTGTTTTATTTGTTTAATCT
>PVLC010041082.1:0-13561 GCA_004027655.1 Graphiurus murinus | reverse complement strand
AAAGGAACAGGATGAAACAGTCTCCTCTCAAGGTCTCCAATCTTTTCCTAAGGAAGAATTGCCTTTGGTTTCTATTTGGGAAAATCACCAAATACTGACTTGCTAATGAAAGGAATAATGGACCCAGTCAAGAATTGTCTGGTACTGTTATCCAACTATAAAAAGGCAGTCGTTCTCTCAGCCTACGGAGGAGGCAGCCATCTTCTACCCAGCATCATGGACACCCTGAGACCTCTGTGAAGCTCAAGATTATAAAAAAAGAGGACCAAGAAGTTCATCTGACACAAGTTAGATGGATACATCAAAATTAAGCATAACTAGCCTGGCGTGATGGCACACACTTGTAATCCCAGTACTTTGGAAGCTGAGACCAGAGGATCTGGTTCACGGCCAACCTCAGCTAAAGGACCGCTGCAACTTAGTGAGACCCTGTTTCAAAGTAAGGAATAAAAAAAAAACAAAAAAAGGACTGGGGGTGTGGCCTGGAGGTAGAATGTCCTTGGGTTCAATCCCCAGTATTGCAAAAAAAAAAAAAAAAAATTAAGCATAACTGGCAGAAACCCAGCAGTACTGGCAGCAGGGGTGCAACAAGGATTTGAGGACCAGATGTTGATGCCCAACCCTGGTTTATCAGAGCAACGAGAAAACAAAGCACATGTTGCCAGTGGCTTCCAGAAGTTCTTGGACCACAGCATCAAGTTGCTGGAAGTGTTTGCTCAGCAACAAATCTTACTGTGCTGAGGCACTGAGGATGTAGCTTAGTGGCAGAACACATGCTTAATATACACAAGGTCCTAAATTCAATCCCAATGCAAATAAATAAATAAATAAATAAATAGTACTATGCTGAGATTGCTCAAAACATTTCTTCCCAGCACTGGAAAGGGCAGCTACAGTTGGCCATGAGTCACCAAGCCCAATGCTCCTCTGCGCAGTGAAAAAAAATTAAGAAGTGGTTTATTTGCATGTTTTATTTGAATGTAAACAAAACCATGAAAACTGCCAATTAATTAATAAAAGTAACAAATCAAAGAGGGAAGGCTCCAAGACCAGGAGGTAATATCTAATATGCCCATCTCAGTCTGCTTTCGACCCTAGGAATCTGAATTCTCAAACTAACCACAGATTTCGCTGATTTTTCCCTAGAAAGGAAAAAAATCCATTCAAACCCAATTGAAAACACTTCCTTAACTCTCTTCCTTTGAGGAGACCAGCCAGTATTAACAGTTAGTTGATCCTGTGAAGGCTGCTACCTTCCCTCATTATTTCATATTTAAAGTTCTTACTTAGCCAGGTGTGGCTTGAAATTCCAGTACTTGGGAGGCTGAGACCGGAGGATCCAGGTTTGAGGCCGGCCTCAGCTACTTAGTGAGGCACTCTGCAACTTAGTGAGACCCTGTTTCAAAATAAAGAATAAAAAATAGGATTGGGGGTATAGCTTGGAGGAAGAATGCCCCTGAGTTCAATCCCAGGTACTGCAATAAATAAATAAATAAATGAAGTTCTTATGGAAGATTATGGCGTGAAATTTTTAGAGATCACTGCAAAAACCCCAAATTATTCAAGGTAATTTAAATTCCTTTTGCTTTCTGAATTTTATGTGATATAACTGTAATCACTAGAGTTACTTAGAACTCATGTCAAAAACAGTCTGAAGTTTAAAGTTCATTTTAATGAAGACACCATTTCTCTTATAAAATTAAACTATAATTACTCTTCAAACTTCATTTGATTTCTAAATATTCATTTCCTCTAAAATTTATATGTAAAATAAGAATAAAATGTAGAGTTTCAGTACTTTTTTTTTTCTTTTTTGGTCCTAGGATTGAACCCAGAGGCATTCTACCTCTATATCCCCATTCCTTTTAATTTTTTTAATTTTGAAACAGGGTTTCATTAAGTTGCTGAGGTTCTCACTAAATTGCTGAGCCTGTCCTCAAACCTGTGATCCTCCTGTCTCTGCTTCCCAAGTATTGGGATTATAGGTATGTACCACCACATTTGGCAAAGTTTCAGTATTAGTGGGGGGGGGGGGATACTGGGGATGGGGATGAGATATTCTACCTCTGAGCTACACCCCCAGCTCTATTTTATTCTTTATTTTGAAACAGAGTCTCACCAAGTTGCCGAGGCTGGCTGCAAACCTACAAACCTCCTGTCTCAGCCTCCCGAGTACTGGTATTACAAGCATGTGCCACTATGCCAGGCTTAGTATTTTTAATAAACATGTTTCAAAACCACTTAGAAATTAAGGATTGTGTTTAGGGGAAAAAAAAATTGTCACACTCCTCTAGTATTTGCTGCCAACAACAGATTCCAACTAACTGCCTTTCTATGGCATTGATACAAAGCTACAGTTTTCTGAAGAAACTTTACCTCAGCAGAATCCCGATATCGTTTAGTAGGATAATGCAGTGTTTTCCTAAGAACTTCTGCACACGTTTGCCTAGTATCATAACTTTGTGAAACAAGGCAGTGTCCTTATCCTTATCCTTTTAGTTCAAAAAGAAGAAAGAAAAACATAACGGAAGTGCAGAGGGGACAAATGACTTAGGGTGAAGGGGCATCACACATCACACACTATTGCTCAAAAATGATGACCAATCTGGAATTTTATTAGTGATATAAAATGTTTACTGCTGCCTGTTTTCACAATATAGCCATACAGAAAACCCAGTCTATAGCTACCCTTACCCTATCTTCAATGTGTACATTCTCACCAGCTTTTATTCTCCTCTTCCACTTTGCTGTTAAAAAGGGGGGGGGGGGGTACCTGAGAATGAGTCATGAAAAAATGCCATCAGACTGTATCAGAAATAAACGAAAAGCATAAAAAGAGCCAGTTTCCACCCATTCCTACCCCCTTACCCAATGCCCACCAGAAAAGGGGGGAAAAAATAAAAACAGACAGGCTTGTAAGCACCCAGCGCTGGCCACAGAGCTGTTTGATTGCTTAAGCCGGTGGTCAGACAATAGGACCAGAAAGAATGGCCGCTTCCTTCCTTCCTGTTGAGTGTTCTGCCTGAGTGAGCAAATTCAATAGCACTTTGCTTCACAGCAACACTAGGCTCTAGCATGAGGGAAAATCAACAAAGAGCCATTCTAGGGCATTTCCAACCCCACCTAAGCCAAGCCTCTGAGCTATAGAACCAGGCGGAGGGAGGGCCAGATTCAGAGCTCCTGGGGGGTGTGTGCCTGAAAGCGCACAAAAGTGCAGGTTATTGTTGATGTTAGGGGCCACTGTTTATGCTGCTCCATGTAGTTAAAATCGCCTAAATTAGTTGTTATCATTTTCCACTTTCTAATCTATGATTCCCTGAAATGTTTCAAAACTTACTTTTTTTTTTTTTTTTGCATGTGTATGGAACTAGAGATTAAGTCCAAGAGCATTCTACCTCTGAGCTACACTCCCCAGCCATATTTTATTTTATTTTTTTATTTTGAAATAGAGTCTCACTAAGTTACTGTGTGCTGTCCTCGAACCTGCAATCCTCTTGTCCCAGCTTCTCCAGCACTGGGATTACAGGCATTCATATGCCACCGTGCCAGTGTCCAGTTTCCAAGTTCTCTTAAAATCTGGCTCTTTCAACACAACAACAAAGCCAAAATTGGTAGGGACATGTGCTGACGTTAACTCTAAAAACATCTTCAATGCTCTTCCAATAAATCATCCTTCTTTCCCCTCGCCGACTTTTATGTCTATGTAGAGAAGATGCAATATTTTGGCCAATCTGCATGTTGAAGGGAAGCTAGAGAAGGTATGAATGATATTAAATATGTAATTTAAAATGATATAATTTTGTATCATTGGTTGAAGTATATAAATATATGGTTTGGATTTCAAACATTCCCCCAAAGCACATGTGTTAAGCAATGCAGTCAGATTCAAGAGGCAGGGCATGGCTGGAGGTGGGTCCCTGGAGGCATGGCCTTGGATGAGCATCTGCCCTCCGCACCTCTCTCTGCTTCCCACAACCGTGCCCTAAAGCTCTGTGGCTGAGCCCTTCTTGCCTGGGAGCAAGCTGATCAAGGACTACCTTCTGAAACCTCTCAAATGATAAGCTCCAGATAAATCTTTCTTCTTCTAAATAATTGTGCTTGTCAAATATTTTGGTCACTGGAACCAAAAAACAAAAACAAAAACACACACAAAAAAACTGGCTAAGACAGCATGTGAATGAAAGTATAATTTCAAATCTCTTCAAAATTACCTTGCATTAGCCAGGTGTGGTGGTACACACCTGTAATCCCAGTACTTGGGAAACTGAAACAGGAAGATCACAGATTCAAAGACAGCCTTAACAGCATAGCAAGACTCTCAACAACCTAGTGAGACCCTGTTTTAAAACAAGAAATAAAAAGAGCTGGAGATGTAGCTCAGAGGTAGAATGCTCCTGGGTTCAATCTCCAGTAGCATTAAAAAACAACAACAACAAAAAACAAAAAACAACAGCAAAAAAACTACCTTGCATTTATACACAAGAGAAATAAAATTACAAGCCAGGCATGGTGGCATACACCTGTAATCCCAGTACTTGGGATTATCACAGACACTTGGGAGGATCACAGGTTCATAACCAGCCTCAGCAACTTAGAGAGGCCCTCTGCAACTTAGTGAGACCCTGTTTCAAAATAAAAAGATAAAAGAAGGCTGGGGTGTATAATGCCCCTGGGTTCAATCCCCAGTACAAAAAAAAAAAAAAAAGCATAAAGAAAAAAAATAACATTACAGATTTATTTTTTTAGTATTTGTTTCAATGTTTTCTACTTCCCACTGTATATGAAACATACTTAGAATTTAATTTTGTCAGCCTCATACTCCTCTGTGGAATGGTGCCCAAGATGTCCACAGTCTAGACCTTGGGAACCTATGAATATAATGACGTATCACTCTTAGTTATGTTATATGGTACCATGGACCTTTATTTATTTATTTTGCGGTACTGGAAATGGAACCTGGGGCCATTCTACCTCTGAGCTACAGCCCCAGCCCTATTTTTTATTCTTTATTTTGAAACAGGTTCTCACTAAGTTGCGGAGGGCCTCACTAAATAGCTGAAGCTGGCCACGAACCCGGATCCTCCAGTCTCAGCCTCCCAAATGCTGGGGTTACAAGCATGCGCCACCACACCCGGCTTACCATGGACCTTTAAAAGGGTAGGTTATCCTGGTGGGCCTGACTAAAACCCACAAACCCTTAAAAGCAAAAACTAGGCAGACATGATGTTGCACAACTGTAATCTCTGCTGTCTGGGAGGCTTAGGCAGAGAGATCAAAAGTTCAAAAATAACTTGGGCAGTTTAGCCAGATTTTGTCTCAAAATAAAAAAATAAATAAAAAGGACTAGAGATATAGCTCAGTGGCATAGTGCCCCTGTGTTCCATCCGCAGTACTGGGGTGGGGGTGGGAGGCAAAAATCTTTCTCCAGGTGTGGCATAAGAAGAATTAAGAGAGATACAAAATGTGCAAAGGACTTGGCCCACCATCCTTGGTTTGGTTTGAAGAAGGAAAGGCTATGTGAGAAGAAATGTGTGTGGTCTCAAGTTGCTGAGTCACCTTTAGACAACAGTCAGCAAAAAAGAAAGAATTCAGTCATGTAACTGCAAAGAATAGGAGTGTGTGTGTGTGTGTGTGTGTGTGTGTGTGTGTGTGTGTGTGTGACACTTTGGATTGAACCCAGGGGCATTCTATCTCTGAGCTGTACCATCAGCCCTTTTTATTTAGTTATTTAATTAGTTTTGAAACAGAGTCCTGCTATGTTACTGAAAGTCTTTCTACATTGCTGAGTCTATTCTTGAACCTGAGATCCTCCTGTCTCGGCCTCCCAAGTTCTCAGATTACAGGCATGCACCACCATGCCCAGCAAGGAACAGAATTCTACCGACACCCTACAGGAGCTTTGAAGGGGATTCTCTCCCCAGATCAGAGTGCCACCCAGCAAATAATCTTGATTATCCTTGGGAGACCCTGAGCACAGAGCCCAGCTGAGTACTCCCCGCCCCAGACTTCTACTCCATAGAACTGTGATGTAATAAATGGATGCCATCACACTGCTATTTTGGGGTGTTTTGCTTTGTTTTGTTTTGTTTGGGTGGTACTGGAGATTGAACCCAAAGGCATTTTGCCTCTGAACTATACCCCAAATCCTATTTTATTTTATTATTTGTAGTACTGGGGATTGAACCCAGGGAACTGTACTTTTGAGCTACACCCCCATCCCAATTTTTTATTTTGAAACAGGGTCTCGAAAAGTTGCTAAGACTGATCTGGAACCTGCAATCCTCCGGTCTCAGCCTCCCAAGTGCTGGGATTACAAATTGTGCCACCATGCCTGGCTTTTATTTCTTATTTTTTTTGTTGTTGTTATTGTTGTTTTGTTTTGCTTTTGTGGTACTGATGATGGAACCCAGGGGCATTCTACCTCTGAGCTATACCCTTAGCCCTATTTTTTATTCTTTATTTTGAAACAGGGTCTCACTAAATTGTGGAGTGCCTCACTAGGTAGCTGAGGCTGGCCAGGAACCTGGATCCTCCAGTCTCAGCCTCCCAAATGCTGGGATTACAAGCATGCGCCACCACACCTGGCTTATTTCTTATTTTGAAACAAGGTCTCACTAAGTTGCTGAGGCTGGCTGTGAACCTGCAATCCTCTTGTCTAAACCCCTCAAGTACTGGGATTACAAGTTTGCGCTACAATTGTAAGGGCAGCGCAAAGAAGTTGAAGGATTCACGCACGCTTGCCCAGCTGGCCCTGGGATTTGGACATAGGCAACTTGACAATAGAGCCTCCCAGATCTTTTTTATTTTTAGCAATATAAAATATAGTTTAGAGCTGGGGGTATAACTCAATGGTAGAGGGCTTGTTGTTTTAAGCCACTAAATTTGTGAAAACTTGTCATACTCTAAAGGTTTATGGTTTTATGACTCTAGAAAGTTTGCTTGACCAGGCTATGTTAGGAATGTGGGCTATACGTGGAAAACGAAGAAGTGGTGCTATTTGTGTTCTGACAATGATTGATATGTCGTAAATGTATATGTAACCCTGTTGTACTCAAGAAATGTATAAAAAATTCATGCTGAATAATAAAAAAAAAACCTTGTTATAGCAACAATGAAAATCTAATTCATCATCTTTCCTTTACTTCACTCTGTTGTATTTTCTCAGTTACAGCTGCAACCTGATGAATATGAAAACTTATTTTGTCATCTTTTGTTGCTGATTTGATGACAGAGTTTCTGCCTTTTGTAACATCCATAACTTTAGAATATTTCTGGTAGTTAAAAAATTAAGTGTATTTATATTCAAACACTTCCGCAACTGGAACTTGGTAGCATCCAACACATTGCTATCGTTCAGGCATTACAGTATATTAAAGCCATAATATACTTAGAACATATCTTGGATTAAAAATTGAAGTAGACAGGTAAGAGTCTTTATTAAGTGGTTGAATAATTTAAATGCTTCTTTCAGGATTAAAAAAAAACAAATTTACATGCATTCTACTTGGTAGTCATTTACATATGAACTAATTAAGCCCTTCATGTTATCCCATAAAAATGAGCAAGGAAAATGACCTCTATAAGTAATAATAAAATTTCCTAATAGATACAGGCTAGATGAAGTCCTTTTTTATTTAAACTTTAAAAGACCCCTTTCAAATAGTTATTGTTATCATGGCCCTTTCACAGGAAAGCAAGGACAGCTCAAATAGGTTGCAGGATTCACCCAGGCCCGCCCAGCTGGCCCTGGGATTTGAGCCTAGGCAACTAGACAGCAAAGCCCCCAGATCTTTTTTTATTTTTAGCAATGTAAAATATAATTCAGAGCTGAGGATATAACTCGGCGGTAGAGGGCTTGTTTAAGCAACCATGAGGCCCTCAGTTCCATCCCCAGCACCAGAAAATAAATAAGAAAAATATGGTTTTATTTTAAAAGGATCTCAAACCTATGTAAGAGTTATCAGTAGGAAAGAACATTTGTTTGTTCTTGAACTATTTGAGAGTGCCTTTGTTCGTTCTGTGTTGCTGTAGCAAAATACCGCAGACTAGGTAACTTACAAAGAACAGAGATTTATTATTTCTTACGATTCTGGAGCTTGAGTAGTCCAAGATCAAGACTCTGGCATCTCGAAAGGGCCTTGATACTGCGCCGTCCTATGGTGGAAGGCAGAGGACAAGAGAGAGGCAAGCCAGGGGAGCAGAACCTGATTTCAGAGCAAGCTCGCTCTCTCGATAATGAACACACTCCAGCAATAACAACAATGAAACATCTTGAGGGCAGAATCCTCGCGACCTAACTGCGTCTTAAGATACTACCTCTTGATGTGCTTCACTGGGGGCTAAGTTTCCAACACGTGAGCTCTGAGGGACATATTCAAATCTTAACAGTAAGTATCTGATCTGATACCCCATCACTGCCAAATACGTAAGTGTACAGTTCATACAAATAAGGACATTCTCTCTTTTTTTGTTTTTTGTTTGGGTTTTTTTGTTTTGTTTTGGGGGGAGGGGGTTTGGTACTGGTGATTGAGTCAGGGGCATGGACATTCTACCTCTGAGCTACACCCCTAACCCTTTTTATTTTTTTGTTTTGAAACAGGATTTTGCTAGGTTGCTGAGAGTCGTGCGACATGGGTGAAGCTGTCCTCGAACATGCAATCCTCCTGTCTCAGCCTCCTCAGTAATACTCTGTAATCCCTCCTCAGTACTGAGATAACAGGTGTGCACCACCACACCCAGCAAGGACATTCTCTTTTTTTTTTTTTTTTGCGGTACTGGGGATTGAACTCAGGGACATTCTACCTCCGAGCTATACCCCCAGCCCTATTTTTTATTCTTTATTTTGAAACTGAGTCTCACTAAGTTGCGGAGTGCCTCACTAGGTAGCTGAGGCTGGCCGCGAACCTGGATCCTCCGGTCTCAGCCTCCCGAATGCCGGGATTACAAGCATGCGCCACCACGCCCGGCAAGGACATTCTCTTATGTAAGCACAATACAAACACTAACATTATAAAGTTAACCTTAGTACATTTATCACTATGTAATCGAATCCTCCAACCCCATTCAAATTTTGCCCATTGGCCTAGCAATGTATTTTATAAGAAATAGATAGACCCAGTTCAGAATTGCACATTTTTTATTTTTTTAAATTTATTTATTTATTTATTGTGTGTGTGTGTGTGTGTGTGTGTGTGTGTGTGTGTGTGTGTGTGTATGGTACTAGGGATGGAACCTAGGGGTCTTCTACCTCTGGGCTATAGCCCCAAACCTATTTTACTTTTTATTTGGAAACAGAACCTCACTAAGTTGCTGAGACTGGCTTTGAACCTGCAATCCTCCTGTCTCAGCCTTCCAAAAATACTGGGATTACAAGTGTGTACCACCATGCCCAGCAGCACACATTGCTTTTAGATGTTAACTCTTTTATCTTCTTCATTCAAGAATGCTTTCTCTCACTCAACAGGCAAGTGATCTACCACTGAGCTACATTCCCAACCCCTATTGCTTAATTTACAAAATTTTGATATTTAAAAAAAATTATAGCTGGGCGTGGTGGCGTACGCTTGTAATCCCAGCATTCGGGAGGCTGAGACCAGAGGATCCGGGTTCGCGGCCAGCCTCAGCTACCTAGTGAGGCATTCCGGAACTTAGTGAGACTCGGTTTCAAAATAAAGAATAAAAAAATAGGGCTGGGGGTGTAGCTCAGAGGTAGAATGCCCCTGAGTTCAATCCCCAGTACCAAAAAAAAAAAAAAAAATTATGAGCCAGGCATTGTGGATCATGCAGATAATCTCAGTACCTGGGAGGCTGAGACTGGAGGATCATGGGTTCAAGGCCAGTCTCAGCAACTTAGCAAAGCTCTCAGCAACTTAGTGAGACCATGTTTCAAAATAGAGAGTAAAACAGAGCTGTCGATCAGAGGTAGAACACACCTGGGTTCAATCCCCTGTACTACAAAAAGAAGAAGGAGGAAAAGAAGGGAAAATTATGGATATTACCTCATAGAATATCCCTAAATTCTGGTTTTTCCACTGTTTCTTCTCTATCAGATTCAAGTTATTCATCCTTAATAAGCACATCATGAAACTGATGCCCTGACCTTCTCACTCTGTTGTACCTAGTGGCACACAATGGTGGCCACTTTAATGTCTTGATTAAGGTAGTGTCTGGTAGGTGTCTCTACATTGAATTTACTTTTGGTTCTTTGTAATTAAAAGAATTTCATAGGGGAAGTTATTTGAAATCTGAAATATCTTGTTCTTCATTGGACTTTCATTTTTCATTTTTATTCACTTATTAACTTATGTTAGTATAATCTAATAAATTTCTGCTTAATTCAATAACTGAATCCATTACTATAATTTTTATTGTTCTGTCTACTTTGGCCACTGAGAGCTCATTGATGGCAGCCTGTCTCAATTTGATTTTTTTTTTCCTTTAGGCTTTGAGACATTTATGTTCTCACATCACCAATCATGAGTTAGGTCATAATTATGCGTAAGTGCATCTTATATCTCCTCAAGGAAACAGAGCACTATTGAATGACTGTGGCATACTGTGGAGAACTTCTGCCTTTGGTCATAGTGTGAAGAGCTCTTGGTTTCACAGCCCCATGAGCCCTCTTTAAAATGGTCTAAGTAGCCAGGCATGGTGGTGCACGCTTGTAATCCCAGCATTTGGGAGGCTGAGACTGGAGGATCCAGGTTTGCGGTCAGCCTCAGCTACTTAGTGAGGCACTCCGCAACTTAGTGAGACCCTGTTTCAAAATAAAGAATTAAAAAAAAAAAAAAATAGGGCTGGGGGTATAGCTCAGAGGTAGAATGCCCCTGGGTTCCATCCCTAGTACCACAAAAAAAAAAAAAAAAAAAAAAGTTGTAAGTATTCAGGCATAGTGGGTCATGCCTATAATCCCAGTACTTGGGAAGCTGAGACAGGAGGATCTCAGGTTCAAGACCAGGCTTGGCAAGTAGTGAGACTCTTAGCAAACTAGCAAAACCTTGCTTCAAAACAATAAATAAATAAATAAATACATACATACATACATACATACATACATACATACATACATAGGGCTGGGGGTATAGCTCAGAGATAGAATGCCCATGAGTTCAATGCCAAGTACCATAAAAAAAAACCTCTAATTATTTTTATTACTTTTTTGCTTTTTGCTCCAGCTGTTTTCTGGAACAATAGCCTTGGACTCAGCCATTACTATAAAATCCTTTGGTTCTTTTGCATGGAGAATGATAATTTAGAAGCTCAAATAATAAAAATAAATAAATAAATAAAAGAAGCCCAGATTCTGATGGTTGTGCTCAATGCTAGTGGGGTGCTGCTCACAGGTCCTTCTACAGAACTAGAGAATACACGTATGTTTGTTTCCACATACAGATCTATTTTTATTTCTACTTATCTCTCTACCTTGAAATGTACAAGTTTTTAATACTTCAAATTTCAATCTGGAAGTGGTGGCACATGCTTGTAATCCCAGTACTTGGGAGGCTGGGACAGGAGGATTACAGGTTCGCAGCCAGCCTTAGCTACTTAGTGAGGCCCTCTGCATCTTAGTGAGATCCTGTTTCAAAGTAAAGAATAAAAAATAGGTCTGGGGGTGTAACTCGGAGGTAATTTTCTCCATTTCAGAAAATAAGGGGCTTTTCTCACTATCCTTATATTTATATATTTTATCAAACTGGCTGTATGCAACTAATCTCTCATCGACACTATAATTCTTACTTATTAGAACCTAAAACCCATTCTTGGGCACCCCTATGTGTGGAATCATTCTGCAGCTTCTTCAGCTCCCCAAAATCATCTAGTCTTTTCTCCACAGGAACAACTTCATTGCCTCTATGCCTTACCTTGAGCTGACCTTTACCCCCATGGTGTAGGACTACACAAGTTGGTTAGCCTAGCATGCACACCCATTCTGAGCACTGACACCCAGCAGCAGACCACCTTACATGTAAGTATCTTCCTTATCCTGTGCTAACTTTTTTTTTTTTTTTTTTTGCGGTACTGGAGATTGAACCCAGGGGCTTTCTGTTCTACCTCTGAGCTACATCCCCAACTCTATTTTTTATTTATTTTTTATTTTGAAACACAGTCTCACTAAATTGCAGAGGGCCCTCAGTAAGTAGCTGAGACAGTTCTCGAACCTGCAGTCCTCCTACCTCAGCTTCCCAAGTACTGATATTACAAGCGTGTGCCACCACGCCTGGCTTATTTTTTTTTATTATTTTGAAACAGTGTCTTGCTAATTTGCTGAGTCTGTCACTACGTCACTGAGGCTGCTCTTGTACCTGCCTGTGATCCTCCCGTCTCAGCCTTCCAAGAACTGAGATTACAGGGATGCACCACCACACCTGGCTGGCAGTACTTTTTTATTATTTATTTTATTTATTTATTTATTTATTTATTTATTTATTTATTTATTTATTTTTGTGGTACTGGGGATTGAACTCAGGGGCAGTCTACATCTGAGCTAGACCCCCAGTCCTACTTTTTATTCTTTATTTTGAAACAGGGTCTCGCTAAATTGTGGAATGCCTCACTAGGTAGCTAAGGCTGGCCGCAAACCTGGATCCTCCAGTCTCAGCCTCCCAAATGCTGGGATTACAAGCGTGCGTCACCACACCTGGCTACCCCAGCACTTTTTAATTAATTAATTGTGGCACTGGGGACTGAACTCAGAGGCATTCTATCTCTAAAGTACACTCCTAGCCCTATTTTAAAATTTTTATTTTGAAACAGCATCTTACTAGGTTAATGAGAGTCTCACTACTTGCTGAGGCTATCCTCAAACCTGTAATCTTCCTGTCCTGGCAGTGCTTTTTTAAACACAACATTAAACACACAGGAGGCAAGACAGGCCATAGAATTGGAAGAAATATTTCCAAGTCAAATATCTGATAAAGGTTCAATATCCAGAATATATAAAGAATTCCTACTGCTGGGTGTGGCGGCACACGCTTGTAATCCCAGCATTTGGGAGGCTGAGACTGGAGGACCCGGGTTCGTGGCCAGCCTCAGCTACCTAGGGAGGCACTCCACAACTTAGTGAGACCCTGTTTCAAAATAAAAATAATTTTTAAAAAAATAGGGCTGGGAGTGTAGCTCGGAGGTAGAATGCCCCTGGGTTCAATCTCCAGTACCGCAAATAAATAAATAAAATAAAGAATTCCTACTAAACAACAAAAAAGATGCATGCCACTTTCCCAGCACATCTATAGGGTCAGCGTCCAAGAAGTTCTGCTGAGTTTGGACACCCAGAGCTTTTATGGAGGTCTCACTATTAGGCATGATCGATTAAATCACTCCCACACAATTGAGCAGTCTCCTGGCTGTCTTCCTTCCTTGGAAGTGGGGTTGGGGATGGAGGCGAATTCTCCAACCTCCCATCACTGCTGGTTCTTTCAGACCAGTCCCTCCCTTGAAATGAAGGGGAGGCTTACTAAGAGTCACTCATTAGCATGAATGCTGGCAGGGCGTTAGGCGCTTCTTCTGAATAACAAACAATACTCCTCTCATCCAGAAAATTTAAAGAAGTCTACATCTCTGT
>PVLC010041081.1:0-13549 GCA_004027655.1 Graphiurus murinus | reverse complement strand
ATATATATATATTTATATGCACATATATTAGATAATTATACACAAAAATGATGATTATATAGACAGAATAACTTATGTGAGATCAGGGAAGTAATTTGGGTAGGGAGAAAAGTTGTCTTCATAGAGTTTTTATAATAATGGAAAAGAACACATTTACTTGTTTGTTTCCTTCACTGTTCTGAGTCACTAGGCCTCGAGGGCTGTGAGCTTAGGGACCACGTCTGTCCTGTGCACTGCTCTGCTTCGTGTGCATATTTCAGTGCACGACACATTGGAACCTCAAAAGCATTTATCAAATGCATGAATAAAAGACTAAAATGCTCACTGCCACTGATAAAAAGTGCCTTTTCTGTGAGAAGATCTCAATGGAAAACCAAATGACTATCAGATTAGAACCCAGAGGTGATTTGGAAGCTGTTGTTGACTGGAGGCACCAAGCCATGATGATGTCCACCTCCTTGACTTCTCCTAAGAGGAATCAAGGCCAGGATACCCTCTTCTCTGAACAGAAATGTTTTGATTTGTTTTATTTTTCAATAGCAACTTTATTAAGATATAATTTGCATACAATAAGTATACCCTTTATGAAATTCAGTGGTTTTAGTATACTCACAAAATAGTGTAGCCAGCATCACTAATTCCAGAACTTTTTTACCACCCCAGAAAGAAACCCTGTATCCGTTAGCAGTCACTCTCTGCTCCTCTCTCCACTCAGCTCCTGACAACAAATAATCTGCTATCTGTCTCTATAAAGTTGCCTATTTTATCCATTTCTTATATATGAAGTAATATGTATTCTCTTAGTCTGGCTTCTTACATTTAGCAAATGTGATCAAGGTCCACCCACGTCGTAGTCTGAACCAGTACTTCTTTTCTATTTTTCCCATAAACTATTCCATAGTATGTATATTCTGCATTTTGTTTATCCGTTCTTGAGTTGATGACATTTGAGTTGTTTTCACTTTTAAGTTATTATGAATAGTTCTGCTATGAATTTATAAATGAATGTATGAATTCATGTATGAATTTTTGTGTGGACACACGTTTTCATTTCTCTTGGGTATATACCAAAGAGTGGAATTGTTGGGTCATATGGTAACTATGTTTTGCTTTTTGGGAAACTATGACACTATTTTCCAAAGTAACCTCATCTTCCTGTAGTCCTTTTCAACATTTGTTATTTGTCTTTTTTTTTTTTTTCAGTTCTGAGGGTCAAACTCAGGGCCTTGTCCATGCTAGACAAGTATATAACACTCACCCCTCCCCAGTTCTATCTTTTTAATACCAGTTATCCTAGTGCATATGAAGTGGTATCTCACTGTGGTTTTAATTTGCATTTCCTAATGACTAATAATGTTGAGCAAATTTTCATGTGATTATTGGGCACTTGTATATCTTTTTTGAAGAAACATCTACTAAATCTTTTATCCTTTTTAATTTGAGCCACTTGCTGTGTGTGTGTGTGTGTGTGTGTGTGTGTGTGTGTGTGTGTGTGTGTGCTGGGGATTGAATTCAGGAGCATTCTACCTTGGAGCTACACCACCAGACCTTTTTATTTTTTGTTTTGAAACATGGTTTCACTATGTTGCTGAGGCTGGTCTGGATCTAGCAATCCTCCTGTCTCAGCCTCCCAAGCACTGAGATTACAGGTATGTGCCACCATGCCTGGCACACCTGGTGTCCATTTGCTTTTTTTATTATTGAGTTGTAAGGATTCTTTATATATTCTGAATGTGTGTCTATTATTGGCTATATGATTGCAAATATTGTCTCCCATTATATGCACTGTTTTCTTCACTATTTTGGTGGGATTCTTTGAAGCATAAAGTTTTTAATTTTGGTGATGTGCAATTAAACATTTTTTTCTTTTGTTGCTTGTTATTTTGATATCACATTATATTTAAGGAACCAGTGCCTAATACAAGGTCACAAAATTATGCTTATGTCTCATTTGAAGAGACTTATAGTTTTAGCTTGTATATTTAAGTCTATGATAAATTTTTAGTGAATCTTCATATATGGTATGAACAGAAGTAGTTAAAATCATGGAATTCTTGCTTTATGAACCTTCAAGGCTCAAAGCAGACCATTTATTTTTCTTTCTCTTCTTCTTCTTCTTCTTCTTCTTCTTCTTCTTCTTCTTCTTCTTCTTCTTCTTCTTCTTTTCTTCCAGTTTGCATGATCTTTCTTCATATATGGAGTAGGCTGAAAATCTCTTTTCACCAAGCCTTAATTGCTCAATTTCTAGGTCTCGCTCTTCTGGCAATCAGAATAGTAGGCTGTTTTTCAAAATGACTTCTGTAGATTGACAATTATATTCACCATGTGTTGAATCTTTGAGAGAAAATGTGGTTCCAAACTCCTCTGGGTGGGGTCAGGGTGGGCTGATCTAACAATGGTTTCCCAAATGCTAATCACACAAAAAAGTTTGTTTCACACTATAGGAAATGGTGAGAGCTTGTAATTTAGTAAAAGATACAGCTTTTCCTGAACTAAATGGTAAGTCATGAACAAGAAAATAAATATCTTGATAACTCTTTACTTTTTGGCATCTTAGAAAGGTTTTCTTCATAGCAACTCAAGTTTGTAGCTGATGGAGCTGGAGTTTAACAGTCCAACACCTACCTTAGCACTCAGAGGAATGCATTTGCTTTCTAACTAGGTTACAAATTTACTCTAGCAGATAATTCAAGGTGATGCAGGCAATTAGCTAGTGAAGACTTGCAGGGCTGGGGTTCCCAAGGCCCCCTGGTGGCGAAGTTGTGCAATGTGTTCTTGTTAATTGCTCCATGGGCTGTAATCTAGAGCTGGAAGCTGTGGTTCACTGTAGACAATTCTCATTTGGCAACTGACTTTCCCCAAATCAACAAAGCATAAGGTCATTAATTCTCAGGGGATGGAAGAAGGCACATCTTTTTAATTAAGTCTTATTTGTTGGGAGTGACTAGAGATCAAGAACCAAATGAGCTTCCTTTTTCTTTCAAAAGAGCTTATTTTCTAATTACTATACTTGACTGATTTACACACAGATGATTTTCATAAATCCAACACTCAGTGAGAAGAATAACATATTTCTTTAACTAGAATTAAAATAAATTTCCTAAATTTATGACAAGACTTCCACTATTATTATTTTATAGCCCACTATCTAGATTTGTGTTCTCATTTAAAAAAAATCACATTGTCCTCTCTCATATAAGCAGAAAGAATAGATATTAAAAACAGAAGCATGATACATGATTCAGAAAATAGGAAGCCGGGTGTGGTGGCCCGCCCTCGTAATCCCAGTACTTGGGAGGCTAAGACCAGAGGATCCGGGTTCACGGCCAGCCTCAGCTACTTAGTGAGGCCCTCCATAACTTAGTGAGATCTGTTTCAGATTAAAGAATAAAAATAGGGCTGGGGATGTAGCATGGATGTAGAATGCCCCTGTGTTCAATCCCAGTACTGCAAAAAAAAAAAAAAAAAAAAAAAAAGGAACTCAAACACATAACATAATTTTGATGGGTTGTTCGCCCATCTGGATCTAGACAACTAATTTATAATTACTTGTGCTTGGAGTCCAAGCAAAGTCTCAACTTTTCTTTCAAGCTTAAATTTTATAGTCTTTCATTTGCCAGAACCCTTTCTAGGCATTGTATTTAATTTTCTTTTGAAATAATGTATTCTTTTTCCTACAGGGAGGCCTTTAAAATGCATAGGTTTTAGGGTTCGCAAACCTAGATTCACCTATCTGAGTTAGCTAATTCTCCTTTTGGTAGGTAGGCTATTTTTAATTGTAAAAACAAGTGATTAAATGCAGATAATTCCAAAAAGTAAATTTTTTTTTTTAGAAAATAAATTATGACTTCAAGTTATATAAAGAGATGGCAACGGAGAAACCCCTAGATTCCTGTACAATCCATCTTTAAAAAATATCTCAAGTTATTCATTGACTCTTCCCCCCTTTAGCTGCAAAACCACAGTACATCATTGAGTGAGCAGCCGAAGTCTAATGTGTTTAGTAGCTGGGAAATGAGCTTTGTTCTTGACTTGGTAGGATTCATGGAGAAGCCAGTTCTATTTTACTTGGTGGCTGCAAAGACTGTACCATGAAGGATGCTGTATTGGGGAGATCTGGATTTTTCCTACCCAAGTGCCACGTCCTGTCTAGGTTGTAGTTTCTCCATGTGTAAAACAGGCATAAATGGCTTTTCTACTTCAGAGATGTCAGGTGGAGTTTGATGAAACAGATCCTCATAGGAAAACAAGATGGTTTAAACATTAAGGGGCTTCTGTCAACTCTGGGAGGATCAGATTATATTTGTTATCCTCTAGCCTCCAAACTTAATGCAAGACTTGGTATAAATATTTGCAGCGTGAATGACTGCAGTAGCGGACTTTAATTTCTCATGGCCCTCATGTATTATTTGAGGTACTCTAGCTAATTTAACAGTGACCTTTGAAATCTCAATGGCACAACACAAAATAAGTCCATTGCTTATAGAAGTCTGATGGTGGGAGGAAAGAGGATAAAATAGGGAATTATTGAGGACGCCAGGCTGACAGGGGGGTCTGCCTTCTTAATCAGATGGCCTCCAGTGTCATCATGTCCAGGGTCTGAGGCAGAAAATGAGAGGCTGGAGGATTGCACAGAGCTCTCATGGGCGAGGTTTGGAAGTAGAATCCACCTATTTCCTCATGTTGCACTTTGAAGAACTCAGTCACTTGGCTTAAACTTACTGCAAGGGAGGCTGGGAGATGAGGTCCCTGGCTGGTAACTGTCTCCCAGGGACATCTTTGGAAGAGGGAAGAGTCAGCACACAGGTGGCAGTTGACCTTCTCTGCTGCATGAGAATACAGAAGCTAAGAGAGAGGGAAGGAGAGAGGGAGAGGAAGAAGAGAGAGAGAGAGAGAGAGAGAGAGAGAGAGAGAGAGAGAGAGAGAGAGAAAGAGAGAGAAAGAGAGAGAGAGAGAGAGGAGAGAGAGAGAGAGAGAACAGGTGATCTAAAGCAGGAATGATGTGGCATCTGACAAATCTGACAAGAGAGGAACAAAGACGAAAAGAGCTTCCAGAACATCAGTGAGAGAGATGACTGGGAACACAATAAGGATGCAAAGTAAAAATAGAAGCAATTAATGTGGGAAATGTCCTTTGATCCTTTTGTACAAAAAAAAAAAAAACAAAAAAAAAAAAAACAAAGCAGCATGCTTTAAACCCTTCTCCATGTATCTCTTGCCTACATTTTTCTCCTTGGATAAAATCTTCCATTCATTTTCCATGCTTCACCCTGCCAGAGAGACTGTGAAAACCTTTCAAAAGCCGTTTGCAGTCTGGACTTTGAGTAAGGATGATACACAATACTAAATCCTCAGCATTCATTTGTTCCAGTTTCACCTTAGTGATGTTATTCTGAGAAACTTCACTGCTATAAAAAAAAATTACAAGTACCTCATACTTGAAAAAAAAATGCCTGTCATCCATTAGTGATATGTATGCATTTATTTGTTGTTAAGTGTTACTGTGTCAGTGACTTGGGGGTCTTGGAAATAAAATGAATTTCTAAAGAGGAAGTCTTCACTCTGGAAGGAAGGCAGCAGTCTACCTCTGGGAGTAAAATTGTGCTGGAATACTTGCAAGTGAGTCAACCTCAGTGAGAAACAAATTGTTTGAACAATTGACTTAATTAACTCGTGTTTATGTCTTCCATCTCAGCAAGTGTGAAGTCCCAGGGTACCTGCTGATACACCTGAACCAAAGCCCAGAATGGCTTCCAGAAGAGAGTGAGAAATGACTGAAGCATTAAATAAGGCCACCACAGTACTGTAACTCGCAGGGAAGGGTATGAGGGGGAAGGAAAACATAGGACTAGGTCTCCTGGAGTTGAGTCTACTGTATTTCTTTTAATTTTAAAAAAGCATTTAGTACTAATGGAAGTGCTGTTGGATTTGGCTTATAATGAGGGCTCTGTGCATTAGCAATCCATTTGTGCTTCTAGATGACAAGGGTCGGGGCTCTGGAAAGGTGAGGTTACCTGGCACACCTGGGGACCTTTTCTGATGTCTAACCTGATGGAGAGAAATCCCTTGTTAGTATGATGACACACATTTGGGGAAATGCTACAAGAGCTTCATCTCAGGTTCAGTTCAGTTAAACAGAATTAAAACACTTTTCTCTCTGGACATTCTTCTATCCCAAGTTGGGCTTGCCTTCATTAAATGCCCTTTTTCTTAGACTTTTAAAGTATGTACTGTAATGTGTATAAAATATGGCAACAAAATGCCTGGGGACAGAGTACAGAGCACAGACATAACTTCTTGTCTAGTTGTGTTTTCAAGCTTCGCTTCACCCACTAATGGTTGGGTTATGAAATGCACTTGGGTTTCCTACACATTAGAAGGAAATCCAATCTACTTTTTTTTTTTATATATACTGGGGATTAAACCCAGGAGCACTATACTTTTGATCTACACACCCAGCCCTATTTTATTTTTTTTTTTAAATTTTGAAACAGGGTCTCACTGAGTTGCTGAGGCTGGCTGTGAACTTGAGATCCTCCTGTCTCAGCCTCCCAAGTACTGAAGATTATAGGCATAGGCCACAACACCTGGCTCCAATTTACTTATTGTTGATCTTACTTATGAGACACTCAGGGTGTCATGAACTGAGAAAGTAGGAGGACCTTTGGGCTAAGGCCTTGCACCTTGAGACCCTGGGGAGGAAGTGACCTTGGTGACCACTGCTTTGCTTAGTCATTGACTGGGGTCACCTGAGAAGAGTGTGACCTCAATCTGAGGCCAGTGGGCCTTGATGAAACTAAGAACTGGAGTCTATGAACCTAACCAAAGCCAGTAATGCTCCTCACAAACAGAAGCAGGTCCCTCTCGAAAACATATCTGAAGTGAGCACCTCCACTGCTGCAGGGTAGGGCTGGATTCAGATGTGGCTGCATCTAGGGACACGCTGCTTTTGGCCTCATTCTCTCTGGCTGCAGATGGCCTCTCTCCATCCCATGGACAGGGTGAGGTTTTTTTTGTTTTTGTTTTGTTTTGTTTTTTGTAGAGAGATAAATAGTCTTACCTAAGTCCCAGTGCCAAGACAAGGTACTCAATTGGCATCTGTGAAAAGAAGAAAAAGGAGAAGACCTATCCCTACAGACAGGGAAGCTGGGCACCATGGTATTCAAAAGGGCTGAATAGAATCCTCCTCCAGATGGGCAGAGAGTGTGGGGAGCAGTCTCCCAAAGGACATGGAGATTTTAGACAGAATAAACAACGGACAGCTGGCTGTTCCATGTTGGAAGCAGTATTGCTTTTCTGTCTGGCCCAGCACCTCTTCCACCAGCCCAGCCATTCTGATTGGATTCTGTTCCTTGTTGTCAATAGACATGGTCATTAGCAGAATTATTAGAGAGCTGCAATCGGTAATTCTGAACATTTTATGGAGACTGAGGGGCTGTTATACATTTCTAATATCCATGATGCCTCAGAGCCCTCCCATTTGTTGACAACTCATTTCCAACTCACAAATGTGTTCCATGGGTCTTAGTGTGACTATTAAGTCACTAGGACAGGCTTATGAATAAGCTTTTATGTGTCAAGCCTTGCATCTCACTTGTGAACTGCTCCTTATCTAGATGATAAAAAGCAATTTCAGAGGCACTTAACTTAATTGGTTTGTGACCGAACGAGGACCCTGGGCCCTACTTACAGAGCTGGGGCAGTAACACCTCCTTTGGCAATTCTAGAAAGTTCTCATCTTGTAAGTTCACTCTTCATTTTCAACTACCCATTATTGCCAGACCTGAAAGCAAGGAGATTCTTTTTACATTAAACAAGGTTTGTGGACCCTAATCTTGCAAATCACTGAAAGAAATGATTAGGCAACCATAAGGTTGAGCTTTCTTTGAAGAACGGGCTGAGTTTCTCATCTGGTCTACATGTTCATATATGTTCACCCTTCCACTGATGGAGCCGCATGTCTTCATGCTCACAGCCACATGCTATTTTCTAGCTCCCATGCACATTTTTGGAAAAATATTTTCTTGAAAAAAGTAGGCATGTTTACTTCATTGTCCACCTGGCTAGAGAGGACTTCATTCCTTCATACTTTTGCAAACTGAATTGAGAATCCTGTGCTTACACTACATCAACTTTGTCACCAACAACTGCACGGTCTTGGAAAAGTTCATGTTCTCCATATATATATAATATTTAATATATTTAAAATGTATTTTAATATATAATATATTTTACATATAAACATATGCTGAGATATATATTATACATATATATTTGAAACAGTGTCTCATTAAGTTGCTGAGAGTCTTGGTAAGTTGCTGAGGCTGGCCTTGAACCTTTGATTCTCCTTTCTCAGCCTCCCAAGGACTGGGATTACAAGCATGTGCTATTATGCCCAGTTTATGCCTTCCTTTTCCAAACCTATAATGTGAGGAGGGGAAAGGCCTTCAAGCTTTTGTGAGTCCATACATCCCAGTAATCTCAGTTTGTGGGTGCATTTCCTGCCCCTAGAAACATTTTCCTATCACTGCCCAGGGTGGGGGGCCCCCTCCTCAGGCTATTTTCTCCGTTCTCAGATTTGGGCTGAGATAAACGCTGCTCTGGAAGCTGCTGGGCAACCACAAGCTCTGTCTAGTGGGGAGGAACTTCGCCCGTCTCACATCCATGGGAAAGTTCTACCTTCCCCATGAGAAGTGCCTGTGATAAACTCAAAGCAGGCACAGGTCCTCTGCTCGACTGTGACATTAGGTTCTGTGTTTTGACAACTCCAGCCAGTGATACTCATGCTGCCTGTGGGGAAAACAAAAATCTATTTTTATGTGAGTTGATGGACAGTAAATCCTATGCCTGGTTTCTAGTAGCTCCGGGCCAAGAGAACTCTGCCACTTAATAGGAAATCCTGACCTCAGTACACAGGCCAGCCCTTTGAGAAGAAATAACCCATGAGGAAGAAGTGCAGGGTTGATTGATGACTTTAGCTCTTACTTGAATGGGAGGCAGACTAACATAAAAATTAATTTTAATGTGGCTATCAACCAGCCCAGAGTGTATAAAAGGATCATGGTCATCAGTGTATCCAGCCAGTGCAACAATGCAAATATTCAGTGGCATTTGTGACTTCCAGCAGTGTTTTTGCTACCTGGGCAGTTCTCTTTAGGAGTACTGTTTCTCAAGAACATGGTTCTTTATAGCTTGACTTGGCATTTACATCTTAAGCAAAACTGAAATGGGCAGCTAAAGACTAATTATACTAAACATTTCAACAAGCCTAATTACCAGTGTTCCGGCAGGGGGCACTGAAGGCAACATCTAAGTGTGTGTGTGTGTTTCTTCCTTTTCTTTCTTTCTATTTTTTTAAAACTTTCCTTTTTTTCCATGCTCAGCTCCTTATTTTAGGCTTATTTAATGGAACCTGATTGCTCTATCCTAATGATTTTTTTTTTGCATAATCTACACTGCAACAACCTAGAAGCATTTTATTTTTGCATAATTTTAAATTTCTGTTTCTGCGCTGTTAGATTCTTTCCATTCAGAGATTAAAGTGATCACAGAAAAAGCAAAATCTTGGCTGGAGCTGCAGCCTTGGAGGTTTTGTAGCAGAGCCTCCTGACATATTTTAAGGGCGGCAGAGCTGCATGCAGTACACAGATTGCAGAGAGGAGCAGGGTGTGCATGTGCGTTCTTGCAAATTTTGCTTCTATCAAGTCAATAGCAAAATTGAGAAAGGAGCTTTCACTGGCAAATGCTAATTATAATGAAAAAACTCCCAACCATATACACAGGAGAGAAACAGACATATAAGTAAGGCACTGTAATTTCCTGCAGATCACAGTTGGCAGCGTTTGATGGCACAAGTCAAGGACCTTATAGGCAAGATTATCTAGAAAATCCTTTGCTTCAGAAGCCAAAATCCTTTAAGTCTTCAGTATTTAAATGCAGCTGTATTGCTGATTAGATGTCAGAACTAGAGCACACTGAAGTGCCCTGTTTAGTGATTAACTCAATGGACCAATTTGGCTTTCAGATACTTCCACCAGAGGAAAAATTTGCATACAAATTTGGAAACAGGACTGTCATCTTTCTGGGTAATATAGGAACTGGGGGATGGAAACCTGTGAGTGTGTTAAAACCCTTTATCTCACAATTGTCCTATCTCTAACTCAGTCTCCTAGGGAAATTTCTTCATCACCAAGAGTATGACATGACCATAGGGATGTTGCTAGGAACAAATCTTTATTGTTTTTCAGGGCTTTATTGATCTCCACTCTCTCTGCCATGTGGGAATGAGCATACAGTGAGCTGTCAATTCTACATCATGGACAATCTTTGGCTATATGTGAGAGTTCCCTAATGTAAATTTGTACTTTTCTTTTTCTTTTTTTTTTTTTGGTCTGTGCTTATAATTAACCTGGTGACCTGGTGTCACGTATGTTTTGGGTATAATCTGAGAATTCCTTACCATTCAGAGAAACCCGTGTAGGTCTCATTTTAAATTACCTCTCTTTCTCTGATCCCTGGGCACATGTAGCCACAGCCTCCTGTGCCATCCTATAGCATTTTGGGTAAATGAGAGCCAAGATACAGGTGTAAGGTGTTTTAACTGTGGAGCCCAGCTTGTCTCAGCCAGCAGGGACATTTGCTGTGACATGTGACATGTGACATGTCTCTGTGGCTGTGGAGGCTCATCTTCACTTTGAAAACTGCATTTCCCACTAAAAAGACTGAATGTAATGTAGAAAGAACCAAGAGAAAGACTGTTAATCTCTAAATATCTGAAAATCCACAATGAGTGATGAGCAGCAGGTGTTTACAAGGCGCATTGGAGGAAAGCAAATGCAGTTCCTGGAGACTACAGCTGAAATTTGAACTGTGAGCATCTGCAGAAATGGAGCTTATTTTGCAGTATAG
Organism: Graphiurus murinus; assembly: GCA_004027655.1. NCBI lineage: Eukaryota > Metazoa > Chordata > Mammalia > Rodentia > Gliridae > Graphiurus > Graphiurus murinus. Next base: position 2,641 of record PVLC010041081.1, on the reverse strand, counting down.
CAAAGTGGAGTCTGACACAAGGAAGCAATTGTGAGGCACACATGGTAAGAAGGCAGAGCAGCAGGTTCCTTCCTAACATTTTCAAGAGTACAAGGAAGAGTACAATAGGAGGCTCATGTACAAAATTTCCAAATATTTTAACATTAATAATCAGGTTTACACATTGATAAAGTATGTTCTTCCTTCCTACCTTGACAAATAATTTCATAAAGATCTGAAAGGTTAAGTTCCAACTGAGACCCCTCATTTCCCTTAAGCCTACAACCTACCTCTTTTTCTTAGCACCCTTGGCTCCATTCCATCCAGACAGCGCAGACCAATAAATAGAGGGAAGATCTATTGTCAGTAGAGTTCTCAGTATATCCTTGATTGAAGTATACTTTCCCTCCCTGTCTGTCTGGCAGGCTGGAAACCCACAGAATGGTGAGTTAGGAGGCAGCAGAAGATAAGCTGCTTCCCAAGGCTAAAGGTGCAGTGCTGAGCATGAGTGACACGTCTCCCAAACTCACATGTCAGATCCACCACTTCTCAGGAGCAGTAAGTGGGAGGCAACCAGCAGGGTCTTCTCCTGTGGGATGGAAGTCTCTACCCCTCTATGGAAATCTTAGCAGTGATAAGTCAAATCTTATTGCACAGCTTAGAAGAAGAGATGAATGCAATGAGTTAGCCAGTGGCTTTAAGAACCACATGTAGTTCAGTCTGACTCTTTGTCCTGCAACTGTGAACAAAATATTTAAAAAAGCAACAATCTTTCTCTAAAGAGTTGTATTTCTTACTAATATCATTTTCCTTCTTTTTTTTTTTTTTTATGACACTTTCCTCTTGCCTGCTTCCCATGTGGGCTGGATGCCATGTTTATAGCAATTCAGAGCCCTCCACCTGCTTCTAACTCTTTGATGGCATACGATCAACAGATAGACTAAAATAAATTACCATGAATAAAAGCATAGACTTGTCAGGTCTTAACCATGAGACTAAGTATAGCAGGGGTACTGAAATAGAAAATAAAAATGTCAAACTTGCTTGTCTTCAACTTAAGTCGATTACCTATTGCTTTTAATTGAACTCTAGTGGCCAGCAGTTTCTTTCTACTTTTCTTGAGATTGCCTGATACCCCTGATTAGGAAGTACAGTGTGATGAATGGAGCATCCTTTCATGACCTTTATTTTTTTAGGAAGAACCGTACAAATGAAAGGGCCCCCTTCCTAGATGTTCACTCCCCAGTGCTTTGCTACCTCTATGGATACTCACTCTATTATAGCTATTCAGTATTTTCTCATTATTCACCCAGGAACTATAGTGTCTTGAGAAGAAACCAATGATTTATAAGGCAAGAATTCAAGATAAACTATTATCATTGAATTTGTAAAAAGTTGAAAAAAATTGGGATGTATTTTACTTTATTTCTTATCATCAAAAATGGGCCTGAAAGTAATGAATTTTGCTTCTCAAACTGAAACATAAATATGTTTTTGTTTTTGCTCAAAGTAATTCAGTAGTCCAGAGAAGACAAAAATAAGCAAGCTCTCACCGTGGCAATACTTGGAGTATTCGTAGAGGCTGAAGTCATCGTTTCCATTTTAAACTTGGCTTGGGGCATCCATGTGACTCTTTGCTAAGTCATAGACTCCCAGCTCTTTTCTTCTTCAGATGTTTAGCAATTTTACGCTCAATGCAAATATGTACCCGGGAGGGAAGTTGCTCTCTAGTAAATGTTCATTTATAGTATTGGATTTGGCTTTGGTTCCCGTGGAGCAGTTTTTACCAGCTTTACAAACAGATCAAAGCTCCTTAAGCCCATGCTGCAGGCTTCTACTTGTGTTCCTGATGCCTGCCTGCCTCTCCCCACCAAATCCCACCCCTCAGTCACACCCAGGGATACCACTCCATCTTTTTGTCTGCACAAGGTCACCAGTAGTTGAAGAACTCCCAGCCCAGCTATTGGCATTGTGCAGTGACAACAGTCTTGAACTGAAAACTCAGTCTTCTTGGTCAGGAGCAGGTTATAGGTGGCACATGAGAGTCAGAAGTTCTGCTTTATTTACTTTATATTGTGAGAGATTTATTTCTAGGAGAGTTTATCACCCTGTAACACCTTCATATGTGGACATAATATTACTTGAACTGTTTCCTTACTCAATCCTCATTTGTCCAGTCCCTACCTCCCTTCTCCAGCCCCCTTACACTGTTCTATTAGCATCTCTCCTGACTTATCTGAAGTCCTTTGATTTCTTGTTTTTTTTTTTTTTTTTTTTTTTCTTCTCTAGCTTCCACATATGAGAAGAAACCTGCAGTCCTTAATTTCCTTGATTTCAGGCTGGCTGATCTCAATAGCCTCTAGTTCTATCCATTTTACTGCACATGACATAATTTTGTTCTTTATGGCTGAGTAACATTCCATTGTGTGTATATATCATGTTTTCTTTATCCGTTTATCTGTTGGCAGACACTTAGATTGGTTCCATAATTTGTCTATTGTAAATTGAAATCTCCAACTCAGAAGACCAAGATGAAAATAGGTCAGTTTGGGAATGTAAGATGTTCTCATATGATGACTTTAGAAGGAGAAGCTAGATTTCCATGGATGCTAAAGCTCACCTTTTTCATTGTGCTCCTGTTATTTTTCCTGCTCCTTATTCT
>PVLC010041080.1:0-13790 GCA_004027655.1 Graphiurus murinus | reverse complement strand
AGCTGCCTTATAATTAGCATCACTTCTTTTCAAGTTATAGTAGTAGATAGTCTTGATGGCACTAATCCTTGTCATGAACCTTTAATGGCACTGGAATTGCCACTCAAACAGTTTCTTATACCATCAGGAGTCTACATCCCAATGAAAATTCTACATTGCTTTTAGCCTTTAAAATTGGGATGACCAAGATAAAAGAATGGGAAATAAAGCTATGTCTTAAATGATAATATTTAATCCTCCTCCTCAGCCTTCTTCTTCCTCCTCCTCCTCCTCCTCCTCCTCCTCCTCCTCCTCTTCTTCTTCTTCTTCTTCTTCTTCTTCTTCTTTCTTCCTCTTCCTCTTATACCTCCTCATATTCCCTCTCTCTCTCTGTCTTTCTCTCTCTCTCTCTTTCCTGAATAAGGAAAATCTTCTTGAGTAAGGTAGAAGCTGCCACCTCATGATGTACAAATCATGATGTGCAAATCAATCTTTAACCAGACATTCCGGTTTTTAATTCAGTTGAATGTTTCCCTACCCATCTTGTCCACTGAGCCTCTACCTGCTTCAGTATGCAAGTGTGAATGTAGAACACCTACAAGGCCGACTGAGGCCTGAAGTTCAGTGCATCAGAAAGGGGAGAATGGAGTAAGTGTACAGCAAAAAGGGAGTTGGCTGAGGCTGTAGTACTTGCAAAGGACTTCATTAAGTAGTGAGGGATCAGTCAAGGTCTTAAATGAAGAGAAGGGTTCGGAAAAGTCCGCTGCCTGATGGGAGACTGGGAAGAGGATATTCAAGGGCCCTGAACCTACCACCACCCACAGAAGAACCACATAGTAGATGTTTGTTGCAACATTGTTACAATCAAAAGCAATACTAAAAATACAATAAGGAATTCATTGTTTCCCCAGTATAATTATTCACAGATGATACAGATATTTGCATATAACCCGATTTTACCCTGAGAACATTTGGAACATCTCCTAGGATCATTTTCTACAACATAATCTCCTAATATAAGATTAAATAATGTAACATTGTTTGGTAAACAATCCATTACTATCAAATTGGTTGTATGTTATCAAGTGATGCTACTGAAAAAACTATTATAAATATGTTTTGGGGGATTTGAAATTTCTATTTAATTCCAGGATCTGTTCATTTGACTCCCCCAAATCCATAGTTAGGACACACTCTGTATAAGGGTATAGATGAATATATATATATATATATATATAATTGTATTTTGAACCAGGTTCAGAATAACTAGAAAACACTAAATTAAATAATCAAATTGAAGGTGTAAGGAATCACTGTGCACTCATTTGGTAAAACATCATGAAAGTATGAAAATTATAACATGCACATATATCTCCTACATATTAAAGGTAAAAGCATATATCAAAGAATGTATTTAGTGTAATCATTCAGAAAGAATATGCATATGTACATACATTTAGGGAAATATTTGGAGAGATATACAATAGTGTATTAAAATAGATTATCGACAGATTTTAGGATTCAAGAGCATTAAAAGCATAATTTTGTCTTACTTTAATGTGTCTATAATGAGTTTCTCTACTGTGTGTTTACTAAGTGTGGGGAAACAAAGAATTAGAAATGCATCATCCATTTTTGGTAAATATGATGTGTGTATTTGCGTGCACCTGTGTGTGTCTCATAACATTTGAGTGTAAAAGACCATCCTTATTATTCTTTTGTGTAACACACCTGGCTATCCATACTTTATATTTTCATATAAGAGGGGCACTCTTGGGAGGAATAGAAACTTTATAAGGCAGGACCGTATGGTATTTCCTTATGTAATTGAAGGCATGCCCCCAGAAGGAATCAGGGACCCCCCTTGTTCTCTCTTACTTTTGCTTCCTGTCTCTTGATATGAGTGGCTTGAATTACCATGTTCTCCTGCTCTGATCTGTCACATTTGATATAGACTCAAGCAAAGGGCCATCCAATCTTGGACTGGAACTTTAAGAACTGTGAGCCACCATAAACCTTTTCTCTTTATAAGTTAATTGCTTCAGGTATTTTATTGTAGTAATGAAAAACTAAATGATACACTAGGTTATTGTATAGATTTTCTAAGGTCTTAGTAGCAAAGGCCCATGAACTAGCTTAAACAACAGCCTTATAGTTTTACAGTTCTGGAGGCTAGAAATCTAGATCAAGGTATGAACAAGGTCATGCTTTCTCTAGACATGTAAGGGAATCATCTGTTCTAGAACTTTCTCACAGTTTCTGGTAATTCATTGACTTACAGTGATGAAATGCCAACTTTCATATAGCATTCTGCATGTGTGTGTATCTTTGTGCTCAAAATTTACCTTTTAATAGGGACATGAATCATATTGAATTAAGCCTATTCTAGATACCACATTTTAATCCAACTATTTCTGCAAAACCATATCTCCAAATAAAGTGACATTCTAAGATACTCAACTCCTACATGCCTATTTTGGGTGACATAATTCAACCCCCAACATTAATTCCCCATTTTAGGAAATAGTTTTCTTGTAGTACATGGGATGCTATTTTTAAAGTATAAACTGCTAGCCGGGCATGGTGGCACACGCTTGTAATCCCAGCATTCGGGAGGCTGAGACCGGAGGATCCGGGTTCGCGGCCAGCCTCAGCTACCTAGTGAGGCACTCCGCAACTCAGTGAGACTCGGTTTCAAAATGAAGAATAAAAAAATAGGGCTGGGGGTATAGCTCGGAGGTAGAATGCCCCTGAGTTCAATCCCCAGTACCGCAAAAAAAAAAAAAAAAAAAAAAAAAAAAAAGTATAAACTGCTAACATGAATAACTTTCCAATTAATAAGAGATACCTTTTATCTTTGAAATATTTCTGAGTAAAGTCCCATGAAGTTCGTCAACCATCCTTACCCAAAGTTCTTGCTATATGAAGTAGTATGTTTTGGGACAGAAGTAATGTTAATAAGCAAAAAATGACTTATATCATATCTGAGACCAATTATCAGTGGATGAAAACTCTTTCTAGCCCCAAATTTCTTGAGCTTATAATATTTTTATTTGTAACTTTATTGTTCAGTCAATCATCTATTTATTGTTTTGTAGCCATTAAGATTGAATGTCTCACTGGGTGTATTGGCACATGCCTGTAATCCCAGTACTTGGGAGGCTGAGACGGAAGGATTGCAGGTTCAAGGACAGCCTCAGCAAGCAGTGAGACTCTCATGAACCTAGTGAATTCCTGTTTCAAAATAAAAATAAAATAGGTTTGAGGGTGTAGCTCAGAGGTAGAAAGCCCCTGGGTTCAATCCCCAGTATCAAAAAATTATTTATTTTTTATTTTTTGGTATTGGGGTTTGAACTCAGAGGCATTCTACCTCTGAGCTACACCCCAAGCCCCTCTTTTAATTTTTATTTTGAAACAATGTCTTGCTAGGTTGATGAGAATTTCACTACTTGCTAAGGCTACCTCTGAACCTGCGATCCTCCCAAGTACTGGGATTACAGGCATGTTCCTCCATACCCGGGTAAAAAATAATTTTAAAAAATAGGGTGGGAGATGTATTTAAGATAGAATACCTCTGAGTTTAATCCTCAGTACCACAAAAAAAAAAAAAAAGGTTAAACATTTTACATTGATTCATGCCTGTAATCCTGGTACTTGGGAGGCTGAGACAGGAGGATTGCAGATTCAGGACTACCTCGGCAATTGTGAGACCCTGTTTCAAAATAAAAAGGGATCGAGGTATACCTCAGAGGTAGATGACCCTTGTTTTAATCCCCAGTAACCCCCACCCCAACACCGCTCCCCCTCAAAAAAATGAACAGCTTCTTCATGGCAGGCAACATTATTTGTCAAAAACAATATAACTAAATCCCTGCCATGATACTGCCGACCTTCTGTTGGGGAGAGTGAGATAATAAATGCTGAAACACACAAACTACTTGCAGATAAAGGTATGCATGTAAAAAATTAAAATGTATAATTTGAAAGAATATGATTGCAGTGAGCATGTTGGATACTGTAGCCAAGGATAGCCTTTCGACCTGGTGACTTTGTGCTGAAACACGAATAGATAGTATGAGTTCCTATGACCTTCACATGAAAAATATTAGAGTCTATGGAGTCAATGCTTTGAATCAACATCATGCCCGAGATTACACTTCTTTTTTTTTTTTTTTTTTTTTTTTGCAGTACTAGGGATTGAACTCAGGGGTGTTCTACCTCTGAGCTATACCCCCAGGCCTATTTTTTATTCTTTATTTTGAAACAGGGAGATTACACTTCTGTTCATTTTTTTTTCTCTCTCTCTCTAAGAGGGACAGTGCCTGTCATGGCCTTCCTCCCCTTCAGCCCAACACACATGGAGAGATCCTCACATGCTTAATTGAAAGTAATTGTTCTAGCCTTATTTAATAATATGCTGACAGCTTGATAGCAAAAATATTTTTTATTTTGTGTGATTGTGGCAGCATCCTTCTTTGGGAAATGTGTGGAAATTGCTATCAAGTGTGCTACTCCTGATTTAGAGAATAACTAATTCAGTTAGAAGAGAAGATAAAAATACAGAAGGACACTGCTGAAAATCAGCTATTTTTCTCCATTTGACTCCTAAGAAGATGCTGCCTTCCTCTTATGGCCTCATAGGGCATAATTTTATATGTCTTTGATTTTTTATGTCCTAACAAGTTTGTATATCAGTTCTTTGTAAAATAACTGATAACAATGCCAGAGATTGTGAGAAAGTACAGTTCCAATCACAATACCCCCATGAGAAGGAAAGAGACCAAATATGCCATGTGCATATAAGAATGTCTCATTATGAATTTCACTGTTATGTTCCATTATTATTATTATTGTTATGGTGATGGGGATTGAACCCAAAGGCATTCTACCTCTGAGCTACATTCCCAGCCCTAATTTATTTTTTAGTTTGAAACAGGATCTCAGTATGTTGCTGAGAGCCTCGCTTAGCTGCTGAGGCTGGCCACAAACCTGCAATCCTCCTTTCTCAGCCTACCAACTACTGGGATTTACAGGTATGCACCACCATGCCTGGCTCTATTTTGTACAATTATAATGTACCCATAATTTAAAAAATAACACCCAATAATCCCCATGAAGCAGCAGCTCCTACTTAAACTAACTGTGGCCTATTGCTTCTGCCTCCACTCATGATAGAGAGAATAGTGTGGCCAGCCAGATGGAACGAGGAGGGATCAAGACGCATGAACCAAAATATACTGGTTTGCTTGCAGCCTTGAATGATCTAACTCACCATCATGCTACTTAGAATTGATGCTCCAAGAAGATGAAATGAAAATGTACTAATTATCTCTGCAGAGCCCTGTGGCCGTGAGATCACCCAGCTCGCAAAGATGCCAAGTCTTCAACACAACCTCAGATTCCTGGCCCATGTCTTCAGTGCATGGTCTGGATGCAGTCTCCTTTCAGATCCCTTAGCCAGAACATTGGATCTGAACCTCTGGAGCATATAATGAGTTTACTTGTAACTACAGGGGACTTGGTCCAACCCTCTTCTTAAGAAAGGCCTGAAAGATCCTCCGTTGTCTTGGTTGTAATCATATCCAGCCCCTCTTCACTGTGAGTTGTTCTCCAGAGACTCCTCATGAAGCCTTGTTGTAGTCAGATAACAGTGAGTCATTGAATAAGGCTTGCTGCCCTTGCTTTTCCCTTCTAAGGTGGACCTAGGCTGGAGAGTGCATGGAAAATCTTAGGTTTGAACTCAGCCAGGATCTGCTCAGTGTTTTCATCTTTAAAATTTAGAGTTGATTCCCTTCTCACAGCATTGTTGTAATGATCAAATTCATACCCACATTCCATTTTTTTTTTTTTTCAGTACTGGGGATTGAACTCAGAGGCATTCTACCTCCGAGCTATACCCCCAGCCCTATTTTTTATTCTTTATTTTGAAAAGGGTCTCATTAAGTTGCGGAGTGCCTCACTAGGTAGCTGAGGCTGGCCGCGAACCCGGATCCTCCGGTCTCGGCCTCCCAAATGCTGGGATTACAAGCTTGCACCACCACACCCGGCTTCATACCCACATTCTTAATCATGTACTGAACATTTATTGAGTGTTTACAAAGACTAAGCCTTGATCACATACCATCCTATTCAAGTTTCCCAGGGACTTGATGGAATAGGTACTATTTTTATCCCTGTTTTCAGGTGAAGGGATTGAGGCCCAAAGTTATCATGGAAAGATGCCAGAGGTCTAGATTATCATTGGCACATGTAGCCTAAAGCCGTCAAGGAAATCCAGATGAGCTCGAGAGGGCAATAGCCCTCACTGGGCAGACAAGACCAAGTTCATTAGGGAAGAAGAAAGAGAATATTTACACAGTGTAGCAGTGAAGCAGCCACCTGGCAAGAATTCCACCTGTGTTCTTGATTAGTATAACCAAAGGCAAATAAGTCTTAACACGAACCCATTGTTGCGTTCATTGAGAATAAAATACAGGTGTCAGGACGCAGTTGAGAAAAAAGCCTAACTTTGTTGGAAAAGAGTAAAAATTGAAAATCTAACACAAATTGAGGCCAAGAGAAATGAGCAAAAAACAGTATCTGGTCTGAAAAAGGAATATGATTTGGGATCTGTGAGAGGGATGCTGAGAACAGACCATGACAGCTGGACCAACGTCTTGGCTTAAGTCCTCTTCCTCATGTTTGCTGCTTCTTAGAGAGACCCTGTCATTTAAGCCTGATGACTCCCACACTTAGTGATGTAGCCCACAGCTTGGGGTCTACAAAGGTGTCTTCCAGGTGGCCTGGAGGATAACGCTTCATGTTGGCCTGCAGTTAACCATAATTATTTACAAAGGATGAAGAGCAAACATTTGCACAACTGTATTAGTGTCCGGGTGCTGCTGTAACAACGTGCCACAGACTGGGTGGCCTAAGCAATAGGAGTTTATTTTTTCTCAGTTCTGGAGAAGGGAAGCCAGAGATCAAGATGGTGTCAGGGTTGGTTTCTTCATCTTCTCTCTGGATCTTCACATGGTCTTAACCTGTGTTTATCTGTCTTAATCTCCTCTTCACACAGCCACCCCAGTCATCTTGGATGGCAGTCTACCTTAATTACCTTGTTTTAAGTTAATTAGATATTGACAGGCCCTTTCTCCAAACTTAATCCCATTCTGAAGCCCTGCGGTTAGGACATCAATGTTCAAATTCTAAGAGGAAACAATTCAGCCCACAACAACACCTGATACAGGTTGGTTGGTGAGTTGGTCAGGTTATTGTTCACAAACTCCAGAGCCTCTTAAGGATTAGGCTAGATAAATAAAATTATCCATGCAATCATCTTTTCTATGAGTAAGAACTTTTAGTCCCACGTTATGTAGTATCCTAACACATTCTATCAAGATGCTTCCTTCCCAGTATCATTTTAAATAATATTACCGAAGGCAGAAGAGGACATTTCTGAAATTATTCAGAGAAAAGAGAACAGTTTTAGAGGTACTTTGAAACTACCTTTATGGGATGCAAAGATAGATACAGCAAGGCATACATGTTTTAGCAAATACGGAGCTTCAGTCTCTATTTTTCCATCCATCCAGACTTCTAAACTCAGGGAAGTAGAACACGCAGCAAAAAACTCAAGAGAGGTTATTGAAATGAGAATTTATTTGTGTGGGTGCCTCTCAGGGTGAAGACACTCCCTGTGATAGCTAGATGCAGGAGATAATATCCACCCTGAAGCCTGCTTGTTAAAACTTGACTCTTTTCTCTTAAAGAACAAGTACTATCTACTTTTCATAAAAGATTTCCTAAAAAGGGAGTATAAACTTCCAGTGTTTGGGATGAGACATAAGGTATCTCCAAACGAGTTTTGAAAAATTTACTACATTTTGGCTTTTATCAGTTCTAAGTTTAACTTACCAGGCATTCTCTTCAGTGTGGGCTTAAACCCATGTGTATCTCAATGGAAATCCAATCCATATGTTTCTGATTCATTTACACTTAGCTCATCAAAATATTGTTTTGCAAGAGCTATTTGAAGTCCAAAAAGTCTTTGAAATGCTTTTTTTCTTAGAAACAGGAAATCGGGTTTTGCCAAGTGTAAACAAACACATTCCCCTGCTCCCTGTGCTCATATTTTAATTGGTAATTTAGAAGACAGGAGGTTAGCGAGCTCTCTAAACCTGTCCAGAAACAAATCCATCCTCTATAACAGCACACCACTAAAGTGTATGGATATTTTTCTTATCTTCATTTTAAGTGGCTTTTTAAAAAATAAATCTTCCTCTCTGGTCTAAGTTTAAATTAAGATTTCCTAGTTTCTCTTAATTCTCACCAAAATTTTTCTATCTAATTATTCTGGTTCTTTTTTTTGTTTGTTTTATTTTGTTTGGAGGTGGTGTTGGGCTTGGCACTCAGGGGAATTCTACCTCCTAGCTATGCCCCCAGCCCTATATATTATTTTTTTTATTTGGAAACAATATCTCACTAACTTGCTGAGACTGGGATTACAGGCATGCACTACCACACCTGGCTTTCTATCTAAATATTCTTAAAAGAAATAAATTCTGGTAAGAGAATATTTTACTTAAGCTTTCACCTGATATGATTTCAAATAAAATGCTACTCACTTAGCTTTTCTCATAACCCAGCAAATCAGTTCCAAAAAATATCCCTGCGTTGTGTGTTTGGCTTAAATAAATGATCACATTATTAGTTAGTAGTCATATTAGTATTTTTTCGTATTATTATTATTATTAGTAGTAGTCATAGTAGTAGTCATACTAGGGATTGAGCCCAGAGGAACTCTACCACTAAACTCTATTCCCAGCCCTTTTTATTTTTTTATTTTGTAACAAGGTATCACTAAGTTACCCAGATTGGCTTGCAACTTTCTATCCTCTTGCCTTTTCCTTCTGAGTTGCTGGGATTATAGTCATGTACCACCATAGCCAGTTCTTATTCATATTTTTTTGATAACCAATCAAAGCATGGTAAAGATCCCAAAAATACCATAGAGTAAGACACCACTAGTTAATTAAACTCAAGTAAAGGCACCCAGAACTATCAGCCTGCTGTAAAATTTCCAAATTATGCACATGCTATTATTTGACATTTAGAAACACCATCTCAGAGCCTCATTAGTAATTTGGGAGGAGACCAGCTCTTTCTGTCCTCACGAGTGTGAAGGTAAGCCTAGTAAGACCTCACTGTGCTAGTACCAGCAACTGGTCAAATGAGATGGTGACTCAAGCCAGGTGCTGATCAAGTAAATGAGTAACTGAGCAGCCAGGATCAAGAGTGCCAGGGGCTAAGGGCACATTCTAGCCTGAGAAATGTCAAAACCCAAAAGTGAGCAAAGAACCTGAATCAACAGAGGAAGCTGAAAGTAAGCCACCACAACAGAGAAGGCGTGAATATGAAAAAGTAGGAAGAGAGGCTGAAGTGGAGCAGTAAGATTTAAGACTGTTGCTGCAAATAGTCCAGGATAGCAAAAAGTATCAGTCTTTGACTAGTGGGGCCATGTGGCAGGTGAATTACCATAGTTCAAAGCTGGGGAAGGTAATCCATGTAGATTAGATGCTTATAGTAGCCTCTTGAGCAGGTCAAATATCCCCATCCCTACCAGCTTCATAAGAACTTTTCATGCTGGATGGGGAAGGAGGCACAGGGAGGGGATATTGTGGTAAATTGGTACAAGTCAACATCGAGGCTATCCAGGACCAAAAGCCATTATTCAGCACTTTTAAAGATTCTATAAGGAATTAAGTAAGAATGAAAAAGAAACCTCGTGGCATCTATAAAATCCAAATTCTATGTTTTATTAATCCAATATCTGTTAACATTTTACACAGATAGATTTGGGTTGTAACTATCGTGTGTTCTTATAAAGATATATACTTAGAGCCGGGCGTGGTGGCGCGCGCTTGTAATCCCAGCATTCGGGAGGCTGAGACCAGAGGATCCGGGTTCGCGGCCAGCCTCAGCTAGCTAGTGAGGCACTCCGCTACTTAGTGAGACCCGGTTTCAAAATAAAGAATACAAAATAGGGCTGGGGGTGTAGCTCAGAGGTAGAATGCCCCTGAGTTCAATCCCCAGTACCACAAAAAAAAAAAAAAAGATATATACTTAGGAAAAGAAATAGATGTCAGATTGTGAGTGGTGATAGCATTATTTTAATAAATATATTAATGAACTGAAAGCTATATATTTCATCTCTATTGCCAAAGTATCTGGAGAAAATAATTGCAGCTGGAATGGAGGAACACATTAAATAAGTGTGGTCCTATGACTGGGCTTAGCGTGTACCCAGATATTCAGACCGGGCCAGACCATTCACTAACTAGAAAGGTTGAAGGGAAATTAGAAGTCATGTCGTTCACCTTGTCTCAGAGTTTGACTGCCTCTTAGGTTATCTAGATTCTGCTTCAACACTCTCACTGGGACTATAAGCAAATGATATAGTTTCTCATGAAGTAGGTCACTTAGTTTTAGAGATCCAAATTTTAGAAAGTTCCTCCTTGTTTGACCAAATTATATTTCCCTATAACTACCTTGTTTTGATCCTGGGTTTGAGCTTTGGATCAACTAGAACAATCCTCAGAAAAAATAAAGGAATATTAGTCATATTGTTGTGTTGTTTTTCTCTTTTGTTCTATTCAGCTGTTCGGATTTTTGTAAATTCTGTCATAAACCTCTTTAATCTCTCCCCAGCTCCTTCAATACATCCTTGTGTTTCCCAGTTGCTTTTGGTCTCCTTCTCATCTGGCAACTCTCCTCTGAATAGAATTTTCTGGGGTGACCTGCCCAGTCTTCATGTTATTCTCAAATTGTATATGAATTCCAAAATTTCTCCCACATCAGAGATGAATTTGGACTGGGCCAGAATGTTCTCTGATCTTATAATCCAAGACCTTTGTAATAGAATTCCAGGTCTGATCCAATCTCCACTGACTTCTAAGAAGAAGCAATATGTCAAGTTTTCACCACTAGGATTTGCTTGCCCTGACTGCTTCACAAAACCAGTTTTGAAGTTCTGTGATTCATAGCTCACATTTGACAATGACAGGGACAGATACCATGAGAGTACATTTTAGGTATCAACTTGAGATTTGCAGGTGAGTCAGTGGACTGAGCAGGGCAGATTCACCTTCAATGTGAGCAGGTACGGTGTGGGGGATGGAGAGAACACCAAGGTAGAAGAAAGGGTGAATTATCTTCTCTCTCTTGGAGCTGAGACACTTTTCCTCACATTCCCTCTTGGACTTTAGAACTCCAGGCCCTCTGGCATTTTGTTTCAAAACTTATACTAGAACTTCCCTAGATTCCCAAATATTTGACCTCAGTTGAGAGCTGCATCATTGGCTTCCCTGGTGATGAGGATTTTATCCTTGGACTGAGCCATATTACTGGCATCGCGGGTCTCCAGCAGCCTGCATGCTACCTGCTGTACCTGTTGTAGGACTTCTCATTCTCTATAATAACATGATTACATGAGCCAGTTCCCATAATAAATCCCCTCCCCTCTCACCAGTGTATGTGTGTGTGTGTGTGTGTGTGTGTAGAACCAATATATATCCTATTAGTTCTGTCTCTTAGAAGAACCCTGATTAATACAGACCCATTCAGAACAACTTGTAAGGAACTGCCATGGTTTGAAGCTGAAATGTTCCTCAGACTTCATGCCCTGGAGGCAACCATGCTTGAAGGTGGACTCCTGGGGTGTGGCCTTGGGGACTATGCAAACCTCCCACTCCCTCCTCCTTCTTTCTGCTTCCCTTCGTCATGTCCTAAGGACCTGTAGCACCAGCTCTTGCTTGGCATCCAGTGTAAAATGAACTACATATACATGGACTGAAGTCTTCAGAACTATAAGCAAATATACTTTTCTTCCTTTACATGTTGCATGTCAGTGTTTCGATCATAGCAGTGAGAATGCCGACTAAAAGAGATACTTTCAGGTCTCATGTACTGCTTTCTAGCATGGCACCTCTGTAGCAGAGACAATGTTTCATTTGAAATCCATTCAGTACTCACCTTAAATTGAGCCAAGGCCAAAATAAATGAAGATGCAATAGCGGTAGTCATAAATTATAGTATGTCTAGGTGTGTTCCTTTTCTGATCAATGTGCTTTGGACAAGTTATGAATAGGTCAGAACATTTTCCCATTATTGCCTTGTCAAGCTGGTCATGCATGAGTCTTATTTTTTAATTATGGTAAATGGCAGGATGGAATTCTATGCAATAACATACAAAGCAGGTCTTTATTTGTCCCTCATATTCTGGTAAATGTCATCTGTTAATGCTCACAAATAATTTTTCAATTGGTTGTAACACTTGTTTATTTTCTCTTGTTCTTAAACTGGGCCCAGAGAATATTCTCCACGGAGGTCTGATAATAGTCCAAATTTAGAAGTTATTATTCAGTGATTTGGGTTACTTTTGAAGGACTGAAATGGATAATGATTTAATTGTATTATTTTAAAATATAGTCAAAAACTTTTTCACTATGCTTTATGTATGTCTTGATTTTATCTATATACTTTTTTCATCAAGTTATTGACTATTTCTTGCATGCAGCCATTTGAGTTTGTCATGAGGATTTTTTTCTTGGAAAGTGTCATATTTCTTGTAACAATGACTACATCATCATTAGTCCAAGGACTGTTGGCTCAAGTGGCAGAGTGACCTTAAGAGAAACTTAGGATTGGTTTCACTGTGAATTCTGTTTTCCTTAAAATTTACAATTTATGATTGAAGGCTCCTATTAAACATGCTTCTATTTTTAAAACCAAGTATCTTTTCTAAAAAGAATTCTTGAAACAGATTAATGATGACTTCATAACACCCATGATTGGGGCCAAAATAAAGACAAATGTCTTAGTTGAATAAAATTTGAGTTGATCTTAAAAAATTATAGAGAGGACCAATATTCAATCTGGAAAGGATTTAAGAAGATTGGGTTTATATTGAAGAAAAATGATCATTATTGGTGCCTTTCATATCTCTCCCCCTGACAAACCCCTTTTGTTTTTGCACTTGGTTTTCTTTATTTCTCCCCAGGAAGCCAACAAAACCATGAGCACATAGGGAAAAATATTAAAGGATACCACAGATGTTAGAAAAGAAACCACATTTTGCATTTTAGACAAGATTCCATTCAAGTGCTTTGCAAACATGCATTTTAAGTCTGGCTCTCTTCCAATAAGTAAGGGAAGATTAAAGTTATATATATACTGAATGTAGAATGTGAAGCTAAAGGAAGAGTGACACTAGACTGTAATCAGATATTGGATTTTGACATTTGACCTTAAATTTCCTGCTTAAAACTGAAAACCTCTGTGTTCTTTACAAGAAAAAAGTATGTGTGTGTGTGGGGGGGGTTCTTTTATTTAAATTAAAAATCTGTGTTCTGGTAAATGCTTCTCAGTTTTCAAGTTCTCTGTGGGAATAGAGGCTTGGGATTCTTTTTATTTGTTCCCCAAAAGATAGTGTTTTTGGTATTGTATTTTTCATAAATCTTTAATATGTGATAAAGTCATTAGAACTCAAAGGTGCATTGGTTCTATAAAATTTGCCATCATTCCACTAAGCCTTCGACTAAGAGAACATCATCTGGATCTACTAATGCAAAAATCAACAAGTGAGCAGTAACTGAAGTTTCTTAAAGGTTCTGGAAAGGAAATAAAATTGAAGATAGTAGAATTTTGTTTAAAGATGGCAGGTTGAAATTATCTATTTAGCTAACCCCCCCACACCAAAACCTAAAACGATACTAAAGAAGCAATCATAATAAAAGGCATGAACATATATGCA
Source organism: Graphiurus murinus (assembly GCA_004027655.1). Lineage (NCBI taxonomy): Eukaryota > Metazoa > Chordata > Mammalia > Rodentia > Gliridae > Graphiurus > Graphiurus murinus. The sequence continues at coordinate 19 of PVLC010041080.1, read as the reverse complement.
CAAAAAGAAGAGAGAGGAG
>PVLC010041079.1:0-13785 GCA_004027655.1 Graphiurus murinus | reverse complement strand
TGTGTGTGTGTGTATTTCTGTATACATTTTAGAATTATTTTTTCTAGTTTTGTGAAGAATTCTGGTATTTTGCTAGGGATTATGTTGTATCTGTTGATTGCTTTTTGTAGTATGGACATTTTAAAAAATATTGATTATTCCAATTGATGAATATGGGATGCCTTTCCCGTTTTTGTGTCCTCCTTAATTTATTTCACCAATATTTTACAGTTTTTATTGGAGAAATCCTTCATCTTTGGGCTAAATTATTTCTAGTATTTCTGTAACTATTGTTAATTGGATTGTTCCTTGATTTTCAGATAACTTGCTATCAATGTATAGCAATGGTACTGATTTTTACATGTTGGTTTTGTATCCTCCAATTTTGCTGACTTTGTTTTCTAGTTCTAATATTTTATTGGTGGAGTCTTTGGGGGTTTCTATATATAAAATCATGTTATCTGCCAATAGTGACAATTTTACTTACTCTTTTCCAATTTGGATACCCTTTATTTCTTTCTCATACCTAGTTGCTTAGGCTGGAACTTCCAGTACTATGTTAAGTAAAAATGAAGCATTTTATTTAAAATGGCCCCTGGAAGCTATTGATTGTTCTATTTGGCCATATCATGTAGTTACTCTTCAGAGCTGAAATAAGAGGGAGACTGTAAAAGAGGGAGAGAGAAAGATAATAAAATGTAAATCTAGCTGTTGGTTGGACTTCAGTTAGCAGAGAAATTCTAGAGTAATTGCTTGGGTTGCCATAGTGTCTGAAATAAGCCTTTAGATTAAGATAGTATTCTCTTGTGAAGGCCAAATTATTCATTAGGAAATGAAATTAGAACTTCTTTTTCTATATGATTATTTCCTCGTTTCAAAATTTTATTTTGCATACATATTTCATATATGTAATATTGATTAACTGCAAATATGAATAATTTATAAATGAATGTATAAATACTGAGGAAAAGTATATATATGTGTGTGTATATATATATATATATATATATATATATATATATATATATATATGTCACTGAAAAAGTTTGGGAGCTACCAGCTTAACACATTGCCCAAAGAATAGAAAGATTCCTACAGACAAAATGGCATCCCAAGCTATTCACTTTTTTTATTATTTAATTTATTTTTTATTGTAGTAATTCGTGCATTGTAGCATACATCTTTATTAAGTACAAGTTGTTAACAACATATTTGCACACAATTCTCATTTGACCCCTTCCCCAATTCCCACCCCGTTCCCTCGCCCTCCCTCCCCATCAGGTTCAGTTCAGTGAGTGACCTTGATATGACTGTGTAAGTACATCATGCGACTTAGGGTGTCCCTCTGCCCCGTGCATCCACTACAATTAGATCAACTTCTTTGCTTATCGAGGATCTCTCCTTTTCATCTGCAGACGCTCCTATGCCCCATCTTCTCCCTAGCATCCGCATATTAGGGAGAAAATATGCTTCTTTACTCTTTGTGACTGGCTAATCTCACTTAACATAATGTTTTCCAGTTACATCCATTTCCCTGCAAATAACATGATTTTGTTCTTCTTTATGGCTGAGTAAAATTCCATTGTGTACATAGCCCATAGTTTTGTAATCCATTCATCTTTCGATGGACATCTTGGCTGCTTCCATAGTTTGGCTATTGTACAAATTCAGTAAGGTGTCCGGATACAAAATCAATCTTAAAAAAATCAGAAGCTTTTCTATATGCCAACCATAAATCAACCGAAAAAGAAATCCAGAAAGCAATTCCACTCACAATAGCACCCCCAAAAATAAAATACTTAGGGATAAACCTAACCAAAGAGGTTAAAGACCTCTATAAGGAAAATTACAGAAAGCTGAAGAAAGAAATCGATGAAGACCTTAGAAGATGGAAGGATCTACCATGCTCTTGGATAGGCAGAATAAATATCATCAAAATGGTCATCCTCCCAAAACTGATCTACAAATTCAATGCAATACCCATGAAATTAACAATGGCGCTTCTCACAGACATAGAAAAATCAGACCTTAAATTCATCTGGAAAACAAAAAGCCCAGGATAGTCAAAGTAGTTCTTAGCAATAAAAATCATGCAGGAGGCATCACAATACCTGACTTCAAACTCTACTACAAAGCCACAGTAATAAAAGCAGCATGGTATTGGCACAAAAACAGACACATAGACCAATGGAGCAGGAGAGAAGATTCAGAAACAGACCCACATGCTTACAGTCAACTGATTTTTGACAAAGGAGCCAAAAACATACACTGGAAAAAAGACAGCCTCTTTAACAAATGGTGTTAGCAAAACTGGTTAACTATATGCAGGAAAATGGAAATAAACCTCACTTTCTCACCCTGCACAAGAGTCAACTCAAGGTGGATCAAAGACCTGGAAGTTAGGCCAGAGACCTTGCAGCTACTTGAAGAGGGCATAGGACCAACACTACAACACATAGGCACAGGTAAAAACTTTCTCAACAAGACCTCAAATTCACTTTTGTTTAAACATTTCCCCTTGTCACATAGAAAAATCTTTTGCTTATTTATTCTCCAACTTTTTTAAGGGTAAAGGTCAGAGAGGTTGGTATTTCAGTCCATAAGTATAGTCATTAAAGTTTTGAAACATTACCTTCAGACTTAACATTTCTCTAAATCAGAAATCTCAGTCTTTCTAGAATTTTCCCACTCCCTGACAATTCAAATACTTACCGACCATCAAGGGTGGCTGACTTTTACCCCCTAAACACTTTCTAAACCTGTTCTTCTACTCCACTTGCCATGCACTATCCTCTGTGGCAATGGTGTGTCCCCTTGGGATCCCTAGAATTGCACATATAAGCTTGTATTCAGAGACTGTGCCCACTGTTACTTCCCTAATTTGGGTAATTATAACTTCTTGCCACAATGATTATAAATGCCTTTGCATTTTATTGTCTCTACTAATCCATCTTTCTTAGGGTTATATCTAAAAAGCATATTGATTACAACCCAGAGCTACATTTTCTACATTCTTTTGTGGCTTACCATAGCCTTCAATGTAGAGTTCGAACCTCTTTGTACAGGGTAATATGTATATTTCATCACTTGAATCCAGGTTTCCCTTTCATCATTCCCTTTATAATTATTCTTGAAATGCTGACTATGATTAACATCTCATACTTCTATACTGCAGTTCCCTGCACTTTTATGCACTTTCTTTTTATTTTATTTTGTTTTTCAACTGCCTAGGATACCCTTCATTCCACAACCCAACTTCTGCCTAGGTAACTCCTGTTATTGATCCAAGATTCAGCTCTGTTCTGTTCTCAAAGAGAAAGACTTAACTTTCACAGTAGCTTCAACTCCCTGTTAGATGTCTATAACTTAATTTATTAGATTTATTTTCACCATATAATTTTCTTATGATCACCTTATTTTTCAACCTTTATGAAAAAGTAGCTCCAGTTTTTCATCCTATACATCTTTAATCTTCAGTTAAGATGACCAAAATTCATAAAATTTGTGTCATGAGTATATTTCTTAAGAAAACTAGGGAAAGGACTAAGGATAGGCATATGTGTATGTAGGAGTAAGAGAACAAAAGTAAATGAGAAGTGATTCTAAGAAATTCATCAGTGTTAGGCATGGAATGAGCCAGAATTGAAATCAATCATATCTGTATCTCTAAGAAGCAAAGATGCCCTCATTAACATTTGAAGTCACAACAGGAAAAGAGAAGGTGGGAGAGGGAGCTATGCACCATCCTAGCACTCATATGCCTTTGAATAGACACACCAGAAATCCATTGATAAAGGTTTCAAATTATATGTAAAATGTGAAACTCATAAACCATCATCAGATCTCAGAAAAGAGAGATAATGACAGGTCAGTTTAATTAGAAAAATGTTAATGAAAAGAGTAGGATTAAAATTGGGCTCTGAGTGATCTGGGATAAAAAGGACATAATTTAGAAAGAAAATAAGCACAAGTAAAGAAAAGGCAGGTTAAAAGAAAAGCATACAGACAGAAAAAAAAATAAAAGAACAGACCAAATTTAGGGTGTATTTGAGACAAATAATATCTTTTCAACCAGAAAAAGAGCAATCTCACCTCTGTGAACTAGTAGCAAAAAGCTTAGCATTCTGACCAAATATTTTCATTCAGCTATCAATCATCTCATTACCAATTTTTATGCTCTAAAAACCAAGCCATCCTATTAAGAACTTTCAGGAATAAGAAAAACCTAAGCATCTATGACTAATAATTTTGAATTTCCCCTATGGTCCTTTACTCACAATAATGTTTGAATCACTTTGATGATAATAATTCTTTCTCATCATATTTTGAATACTGACTCTAAAATTTTATACATTCACATCTTTCTATGACCTCTGTCTCAACAAGGCTCAATTTCTCACATTGGTGCTTAGAAGATGATGTAACCAGAGGATGTTTTGTGAAGCTCCATTAAAATTATGAGGAGTTGCATTTGTCAGTTTGTATTTATTGGTACTGTGAGTGCTCACAGATTTCTTTAGATAGGCTGAGTTATATTTCCTATTCATTTCTCATATAGGAAATAGTGATGAGGCCATAGAGAAGGATTGATTAGACTCAAATCCTTATCCAACTCCAACCAAGACATGTAGACTTTGGCAAGTTACTTCAGTTCTCTGCATTACTTTCCTCATCTGTAAAATAGGGATGCTGGAAATATTTCATTTTAAGGATTATCTGAGCTAATAATCCTAATGTGTATGTGTGTGTGTGTGTGTGTGTGTGTGTGTAATAATTACAATTAGGTTCATCTGTGAAAAACAAAGACCCAGAGCAGGTCACCAATCCTAAAGTAGCTTCACAGTATCAGAAAATCAGGCTCTTTTTTTTTTTTTCCTTGTGGCTCTATTGTATTTAGTTTCTATTTTTATGGTCATTTCATGACCCTGGGAGCTGTTGAAGGTAGAAATATCATATTTGCCTTTTAAGCAGCAAGTGGAAAGTGAAAAAAAGAGTATTATTCGTGAAAGAACACTATGTAGACTCCACACACAACAGCCTCACTATCATTAGACTAAGCAAAACTTATGACATGATCTACATATGAAAAATTTTAGGGGCAGTCATTATGATCTTACAGCTGAATGACAATATGTCTAGATGGTTTTAAAAAATTCAGATTTACCTTACTAAAGGAAAGGGGTAGTAAGGGAAAGCCTGTTTCATAGTATGCGAACATACAATCATTTATAGCATACAGATAGTGCTCAATAAATTCATAATATTTTATTTGAATATTTAGGATAATTTAACTATTAAGGTTTCATATTCTTTAACATGGCTAATCCAAATTCCAGTATTTAGGGTCAAAATTCACTTGTTTATTAAAATGGAATCTTTTAATGTTCACTACAATTCTATTCTAGACTATTTTTGTAAACATTGCTACAATCATTTTTCTGTTTTCTTTTGCTAATTTTCTTCCATAAACTGTATCACCTTTCTAATTAAATTTTAACTTAGATTCCATCAGTTGGCTATGGAATGAGTTTCTGCTTATTCCAATATTTTTGTTTAACTAAGAGATTTTTTTGATTATTTAAGATATCATTAGACTGAGAAAGCTCCAGTGCCCTAGGTTCCTACATAAACTAATTAAAACCCAACTCAATGTAAATAGTAAAAAAAATATATATATATAAACACAAGTAGTCAGAATCCACTAATGAACATCTAACTAGAGACTTCATCAAACAGAAACCACTGTATAATCTCTACTGGGGTCCCTCTACTTCAACTAAACCATTTTTTCTTTGTTTTACTCCCAAGAATACTTCGTAAAAGTTTTCTCTTCATGCCTCCTGGTGAAGCGCAAACTGTTGTGCTTTTGTGACGCCCAATTCAGAAATGACTGTCTGCTTAAATAAATTCTTCAAAGTGTGTCCGAGTTTATCTTTTTTTTTTTTTTTTTTTTTTTTTTTTGGCACTGGGGGTTGAACTCAGGGGCATTCTACCTCCGAGCTATACCCCCAGCCCTATTTTTTATTCTTTATTTTGAAACCGAGTCTCACTAAGTTGCGGAGGGCCTCACTAGTTAGCTGAGGTTGGCCACGAACCCGGATCCTCCGGTCTCAGCCTCCCGAATGCTGGGATTACAAGCGTGCGCCACCACGCCCGGCCGAGTTTATCATTTAACAGAGATAGCTAGAACACATCTCTCCATTCATTTTTAGTTTCATGTTCCAATTCTAAAGAAGGAAAAAAAGCCGGGCATGGTGGTGCACATTTGTAATCCCAGTATTGGGATGATGAGACCCGAGGATCTGGGTTCGTGGCCAGCCTCAGCTACTTAGTGAGGCCCTCCACAACTTAGTGAAACCCTGTTTCAAAATAAAAATTACAAAATAGGACTGGCGGGTGTAGCTCAGAGGTAGAATGCCCCTGAGTTCAATCCCCAGTACCTAAAATTAATTAATTAAATTAATTAATTAAAGGAAAAAATATTTGCCTCAGTAAATATAATTAAAATGTTTCCATTTTATTTAATATTATATCTATAAGATGTTGGAGTCTCCACTCTGATCAATAATCCTGTGTGTGTGTGTGTGTGTCCAAAAAGTACACAGTATTTGCTTTTTAAAAATCCCACAATTAGTTGGGTATGGTGGCACACACTTGTAATCCCAGTACTTGGGAGGCTGAGACAGGAGGATCACAGGTTCATGGCCAGCCTCAGCTACTTAGTGAGGTCCTCTGCAAACTTAGTGAATCCCTGTTTCAAAATAAAGAATAAAAAATAGGATTGGGGTTGAAGCTCAGACATAAAATGCCCCTGCGTTCAATCCCCAGTACCACAAAAAAAAAATCCCACAATTAATGGGTTTCCTGTTGTAAACCTTATTGTAATAAAAGTATATTTACACACAAACTTTATGTAGAATCCTAACTAATTACATGAAAACTAAATAATTACAAATATCATTGATATTATTAAAATCCACTTTCTGGGCCCAGTGCTACTTAACTTTACTATCAATCTAAAAGTTTATCTTGTCTCAAAAGGATTCATTATAACAATTGTTTTGAAAAAATATGAGAAATGATTTGGGAAGATCAGATGCATGTGTCATCCAAAACTAAACACTTTACAGTTTATCAAATTTCCATATATGGTGTTTATTCAAAATTTAAAGTAGAATATCATGTTTTTAGCATAAGAGATGACTAAAAGAAAATAGGCATGATTATAAATTATTAGCCTGCAAAATGTCATCTGTTAACATTCTTTCTGAAGCACAAGTTGATGCTTCCAAATTGTTTTCCTACCCAATAAAATCATTTTTTGTAATGTGATTAATTCACCATTAATTCAACATCACTCATGCATATACGCGGTCACATGAATCATATACTTAGAATAAAACCCTGCCAGAAGTGAATTATTTAAAACAAAATGAGGCCTCAATGTAGCAAAAGTCCTTGAGATCTAATCAATATCTTCAGGAACTGAGGAACCTATTCTATTTGAGAATAAGAGATTCTCTGAAAATAATTTGGTTCACTTTGGTATTTTTTATTCTAGAAAAGAAATGACTTTGCAACACTATATTGAACAAAAAAATAAATGTGTGTTTGTATTCACAATGGCCAGAAGCATTCAAGCGGGCAGCAAAAAGGGTTACTGAGGTTTCAAGAACTTACTGTAAATATATTAGGTTCTTATGAAAACATTCTTTTAAAAACTAGGTAGAAGATGCTAATAAGAATGATAATCAGTAGCAAAATAGAGGATTGATTATGGATATTTTTGCAAGGCAGCTTTAGGACTTCTAAAGGAAGGTAAAGCAAACTATACCCAAGCTAGGACTTCCAGTCATGGGTTGTTTGTGAGAAGAAACTGATATCCATATAAAGGTCAGAAAAGAGGATTGATAAGAACCAGGTGTTATGATATTTTCTGCTAAGGTCTTATGTACTCTGTCATGAAGTACCTAAGCCTGCAAATAGGAAAAGGATTTTGGAAACATACTTTAGTGCACATAGTTATTTCTCCCAATATTGGCTGAAAAGAATGAGAAAAAAGAATTGCTTATTTTTTCCATTTCAAGAAAATGATCTAAAAACATAGTGGGATAGAGGAGACAAAGATAAGTTTATTTCTTTAAGAAAAACATAAGCAATGGAATATATGATATGATCACTCTTTTCTTCTTCTGAGTACAGGTGCTATGTTTAAAATTATCTATCAAAAGATAATATATGATGGGTGAGTTCTCTAGCCTGAGGTCATATCTAGTGGCCTACTGTAGCTGCTGGTACTAGATACTAAAAGCCGAGTGTTAAATTTTCAAGAATTGTGTCAACTTGTTTTAAGCACAGATACTATTTAAGAAAACAAATCATATAAACTTAAAATTAAAATTCATATTACAAAAATAATAAGTTTCCCAAAGACATCACTTTATAATTGCATTACCATATGTTTCTATTTTACTATTAACTATGCTCTTGAGGTTATTTATGTCTTTGTTATCTACTAATAAATACTATATAATAATAGACTCTCTGAATCTCTTTCCAATTCCACATTCAGTAATGGCACACTGATACCTAAAAACTGGCCATGCGGAGAGTATTTACACAATGAAAACAAGCAAACGCTATGAATCAAGGCTTAATTTACTATTTTGTGGATTGTGCAGGTTAAAAGTGGTAGAAAATGTTAATAATGAAGATTAAACTTAAAATGAGTTTTGTCTCTAGCTGTCAAATTATAAATTTCACAAAAAATGAGGAAATTTTCTTCTGATATTCAAAAACGATCATTCAATTCAGCACAGAAATCACTTGTATAATTGAAAAATAAATAAAGTTAGAAAAAATGTCTCCATTGTTTCACTTTTATCCTGCTCATTAAAGTAAATGAAAATATCTGTCAACATTCACATTGGGTCTGTGCTTATTTATCAATGACATGGGTGACTTCTTTTGTCAAATCTGATAGTAATCTCTCATTTATTTGTAGTCTAATTTTGTCAGATAGTCCTTGAATTGCAATGTAGATTGGCTATAGATAGAGGAGTTAAAGTAACAAAAACATTCTTTGAGAATCATGAAATTTACAACAAAGAGTATTGTGTGTTTCTTTCATCAGAATGCCTGTTATATATCTACAGTGACATAATTGTTGATATTTAAGTTAAAGATAATTCTTTTTAAAGTATGCTATCACAGAAACTCAGTATGGCTTAATGCTCCAGGACTTTATTAGCAATTCATTCCCAAATCCACTTATATTTTTACCTATATTTCCTCTTGCTCTTCATGGAATCAGTTATTATGGCATGAATTATTGCTTCTTTTCAATTGATTAAAAATTTTAGCCATAATATTTAAGGATTTGATTAATTTATGGTCATCCTATTGATATTTTGCCCATTTTTTATCCTACTCGTATCAATCATATCCCTTCTCATCTTCCATTATCACAAAACAAAGATTTCCCCATCTGACCAACTAAGCCTCTTTGTTTCTTTCTTTTATCCATAAATTCTCTGTTAATCAAAGGCCATGAATTATATTCACTTGATCAAAGGAACGATCTTGTTTTCCTAGAGCATTCTCTAATACTTCCAAGAAAATCTGAAATCTAGAAAGCCTGGAGAGACTTACACCAATACTGGAGGCATCAGTAGTAGGACGAGAGTTCTACTCTCAACCTTGAACCAGAGACTGTAAGTTGCAGTAGAATAAAAGGATCAAGATGCAGGAAGATGTGGGTCTATACTGAGAAGAGGAAAAGAGAATGACAAAAGTGTGTGTAGATAAAGAAAGAATTCCAATATCTCTAGATTAGCATTAAGAGTTTTTTCCAAATTAAGTGTGTCCATAAGTATTTAGCTATAAATTCAGTCTTTCATTTCAGACATTTACTAGCCATCTAAAATATACATGTGCTGTGTTAGGTACTATGTTAGTTACCAATGAGCCAGATATATTTACTGCCCATCCTCTAAGAGTATATACTCTAAAAGTGGGAAGAATAACATTTTGTTATCTTGCCTCTGAAGGAAGGTGGTTTATTTTCAATTTATATTGCAATACTTGTTCTTTTTTACTCAGCCATAAAGAAAAACAGTGTTATACCATTTGCAGGAAAATGGATGGAACTTTAGAATATTATACTGAGTATACACAGCCCCAAAGAATGAGTAGACGTGTGTTCCTTCTTATATGTGGAAGCTAAAGAAATTATTCGAAAAAAGGGCAACATCAGATCATCAGATAGATAAGTAGAGACTCCTGGGGAGTGAACAAGGGGAATTAGGGAAGTGGGGAAGGGATGTAACCATAAAGAGCGCATAGTAGAAATAATGTGATGGGCATTTACAAAGTTGCCAATTCTCATCTCAAAGACTTACAGGGTGAGAGTGAAGGAGGGAGGACCCAGTAGGGAGGGCAACAAGTGTTGTGTGCATGTATTTTTCTAACACTCTGTATCCCAATAAAATTATAATGCACCCAATTTAAAAAATGAGAAAAATACTTGTTCTTGTCTTTATTTTATTCAGAACTATATCAAGTATCCAGTCACTTGCTAAATAAAACTCACCTGTGTTAATAAGACCTACTTTTATGAAACTTAGTATTTATGGTGGTGATGATATGTATTAACTTGGCAAGGAGATGGTACCCAGTTGTGTGATCAAACATTAGTTTAGATGTTGCTGTGAAGGCATTTTGTAAATGCGACTAACATTTATAATCAGTTGAAATTAAGCAAAGGAGATTACCTTCAACAATATGAGTGGAACTCATCCAGTCAGTTAACGACCTTAGAAGAAAACAAACAACAGGTTTCCTGGAGATGAAGGAATTCTGCTTTAAGACTATAACATAGCTATAGCCTGAGTTTTCAGTCTGCTGCTCTGTCTCCTATGGATTTTATACTTGCCAACCTCAACACTCATGTAAGCCAATTCCTTAAAATATCTCTCTCTGTGTATATGTGTGTGCATGTATGTGTGGTGTACATATGCATGCATATAGATAACCAACTTTATATCCAATTTTATCTAATGTGATATAAAATTATTTCTATATTTTAATTATTTATTTATGAAACCAACAGTATATACATTATTTAAATTATATACATACATATGCATACACACAGAACCAGTGCACATTTTATACATATGTATAAAGTCATCCCTTGGTATCTGTTGGGGATTAGTTCTAGAAAATCCATACCTCAACCTCACAGATACCAAAAATTTGCAAATACTCAAGTACTTTATATAAAATAGCATAGTACTCACATTCAACCTATGCGTATCCTCCAGCATATTTTACATTATCTCACCTCTTAAAGTCTTGTTATACTTAATGTAATGTAAATTCTATGTAGACGGTTGCTATACTCTATTGTGTAGGAAATAATAACAAGGAAAAATCTGTTAATGTTTCGTACAGATGCAATTTTAAAAAAATATTTTTAAGCCCAGCATGGTTGTGCACACTTTTAATTCTAGTACTTGGAATTCTAAGAAAGGAGGATTCCAGGCTCAAAGTCAGCCTCAGCAACTTAGTGAAGCCATCAGCAACTTAGTGAGATCCTGTTTCAAAATAAAAAAAAATAGGACTAGGAGTGTAGGTCAGAAGTAGAACACCCCTGATTTCAATCCCCAGTACCACATACATACACATACAAAAAAATTCACTCCAAAGTTTCTTGAATCCATGGATGTGAAATCCATGAATATGGAGGGCTAACAGTATACATATACACAGAATCAATATGATATATAATATGTATATTAAATATATAGAAAGAGTTTTTAGAAATATGTGTTTGTATGTATGTGTTTGTAGACAAAACTTGGTACACAAACCTGTGGCTGATACACACTCCTACTCTCCTATTGCACTCCCTCGAATTTCCAACCCCCCTGATCTTTCTATATTCATTTTCTCATATAACATCTTTACATTAGAATGAATTATTCAATTTCCCTTTTTTAGCTTATCATTAATTGACTATCTCCCACCTATTATAAATAACTACCATCAAGATATGGGATTTTGTCAGTATTGCTCACTAATGTGTCACAATTAATGAAACAAGTTAAAATATATGTCAAATGCTGAAAAGGAATTAGCTGAGTGTATAAGTGGACTATGTCCTCCAAATATCATGGTCAAGACAAAAATTATAATAACTATTTGTAAGATTAAAAACAACTTCACCAATAATAATTTGATATTAATATTATTGTAATATTAATAATTCCTGTAAATATAGCAATTTATAGAGAAATTATTTATATCAAATGAGCCACAGTCTCCTCCTATTCTGTATATATCACTTAAAATCTTAAAAACCTTATGAAATGGGTGCTACAATTATTGTGCTTTCCAATAAAGATATTGATTTACAGAAAGTTAGATGACTTGCCCAAGCTCATGTAGCTCCCTACTAGCAAAATTTAGTGAAATAATCTTATGTTTTAGTTATCCTACAGAGTATATGCCTTTAAATACTCTGAAACTAGGAAGGATTTGAGATTATTGAATCTTTAGCTAAATTTTCCATATTATTCCACATGACTAGAAAGACTAACAAAGCTCAATTTGACCAAGTTACATGGTAAAGACAGCAGCCACTTTAATGGGTCCCATTTTCAATGTACATTCATTGAATAATTTGCCTTGTTTTCTTTCTGGACTAAGGAAAGACTAGTGTTTCTTTTTTAGCAATACTTTTATTTTTCCATTTATATTCTTCCACTGTAATGAACAGTTCATCTATAATTAAAATATGAACTGTGTGTCTTCCTGATAGCTGTGCATATTTTCTTAGAAGACTCTTCATAATGCCTGGGTTTTATTATTACAATTTATCAAATTGGTTGGCAACTGAGACACTGCTTCTTATCTATCAGCTATAATAGGTAGTGAAATAAGCAATTTAAGCACATATTCATTGATCATATTTTCTCAATTCTTTTCTGTAGGGAAACTTCTGTGATTTTGAAAATAAGTTCCTTCACAAACTTTCAGGAAATAACCAGAGAATAAATATGAAAAGAAATAGCTTACACTGACAGGTTAATTCAAGGATATGTCCATTATAATGAAGTTTCAAGAAATATCTTTGAGATAAGACAGTCACAATGTGCAGAAAATCTCATGGTAGTTGGCAAATTGACTGCTTGAGCACACTTAGAAATTATGTATGTACTCAAATTTTACCCTAAGGTGTGTGTGTGTATATATATATATATATATAGAAAGAGAGAGAGAGAGAGAGAGAGAGAGAGAGAGAGAGAGAGAGAGATGAGAAGTTATATATGACAATAGCATTTTCTTTTGTTTTTATTATATAGAGATCAGATCAGATGTTTTTCTAATGCAGACCCACTTTATTCCCTCCTAGAAGGAATAAGTCTTAAGGAGAACACAACTCTAAATGATCACCCTGACCTCCAGATGTATAGGCCTCAAATTCCAGCTGAATTAAGACAGTTGTACTGCAAATAACAGGAGCTTAAATAAGCTCATGAGGAAAAATAAAAATTATTGTCTCATAAAATTAAAAGATGAGTAATAGGCTAATATCAGCAATGTCTGAGTCCAGGTGCTTTCCATTTTTCAACATTGCTTTCTTTTTTACTTTTTTTTCATCTTTTACTTCTTGCTAATCCTGAAGCCAGATTTCTCATGCTGCAATAGGACATTGCCCACCACTAGTTTCAGGTTATCCTCTTTGTAGTTTAATAATTCCACTTGGGATAGGGGGCACTATGTTTTAATATTTTCTTCTGA
>PVLC010041078.1:0-13558 GCA_004027655.1 Graphiurus murinus | reverse complement strand
AAGCAGCTCCCTGAAGGATTTCAGGCTGTGGGTTTTATGGATAGGGCTGGCTTAGATTACTTGTTCACTCAACCATAGCTCCGACTTGATCAGGCTGATAACCCTAGAGAACAGCAGCAATTAATGAACATTCCAGCCCTGGCCAGCTATCCCAGCATGCTTTGGGCTTGCCCCTGCTGCCCGGCTGGTGACGGTCTGGGGGAGGGGAGGTGCTCCCTGTGTTTCTCAGCGGTGGAATTTCAGCTGGCTTGTTTCAACATGTTGTAAGGGTTAATCAGGTAAATTATGATTGCTACTGGGAGAGGCAGCTGAGCCAAAGCCTGACACAGCCTTCAGGGTTGCTGGGGAAAGGGACACTCTTGCAAATCTTCATGGCTTTTTCTCCAACATGGGTTCTGAAGGTGACATTATGATCAGTAGAACTATTGATGCCGTGTACGTTCCTGATCTAAGTTCTCCTCATTCTTGTTTCTTTAAAATTCTTAGGCAATCCTTCCTTTAAAACAAAATTGGACCAAATTAAGCTGGGCGTGGTGGCGCACACTTGTAATCCCAGCATTCGGGAGGCTGAGACCAGAGGATCCGGGTTCACGGCCAGCATCAGCTACCTAGTGAGGCACTCCGCAACTTAGTGAGACCCGGTTTCGAAATAAAGAGTAAAAAATAGGACTGGGGGTGTAGCTCAAAGGTAGAACGCCTCTGAGTTCAATCCCTAGTACCGCAAAAAAAAAAACCAAAAAAACAAAAAAACCATAATTGGACCAAATTAAAAGAAAAAAGGGAATAAATTGTTGCTGTTTGGTTCGTTGAGTCCTTCTATAGTCTTAGCCATTTCTGTGCATGAGGATGTGGAATGTCAGCTGAACTAGTTAATCACAGAGGATGGGAGGGATATTTGGTAGAGGTGTCACAGAACCCAGCAGCAGCATCATACTCTTTGAGAAGTGTTATCTGTTATCCCTCTAATTTTTTTTTTTCATGGCACCACTACCCCTTTTTGTGAAATAGTCAAACCTGTTTTCATTTTCTATCTTTTAGAAAGTTAGCCAGATTTTTCTTAAATGTTTGGTGATGTTTTTTATTCCATGAGTGACTCAATTGACTATGTAGGCAGCCACTAAAGTTGGCAGTTTGTCCCCTCATGCCTGTGGACAGGAAGTGTTCAGTATAGATATGACTAACCAGTTTCCAAGCTTAAAAATAAAACAGGGGATTTCTGACAGAATAGGTTTAACATGTCCGAGTTCAAAACCAACCACTTTGCTTTCTTATTTTTTCCCAGGCCATCATTTCACCTGGCTCCATGTGTTATACAGATTGAAATTTATTTCACAGAGCTGGTGTCTTGTTGGTTTTTAAATATGAAACAAGAGGGTATTTGAATAGCCATGAGAATCAGCTAGAGTCAGCATTCTCTCCTTGTTTCCTCTTTTTAAGTTTTACCTTCCTGATGATAAAGGTACAACCTTGGCCCACCTATGAAGCAGGTTACGCTGAGATGCGAGTATGTGCCTGGACAGCTGCATATATTGTATGGCTTGTCTGAGGCCCACACAAAGAGGCATTTCCCCCAAAATTAGTTGTAATCACTCTAGTAACTCTTAGATTTCCTTTGTCAGGTAGTCCCTTAACAGCTCAGGAAGAATCATACCTTTTTGACAGATATCAAAAGGGTTTTTGTCATCTTTTTGCCTTTAGCTACTGTTGTAGGACATTAAAAGTAACTTCATATTTTATTTTTTTCTTTCTTTCAATTTCCCTTCCCTAAACTAAAAAAAATCTAGCGTTTCTTTCTTATGCCTCTTCTAAGTAGCAGTTTTTTTCTTGTCATATTATTTATGAAGTAGTGACTTAGCTGGGCATTGTGGCGCAGTCTTGTAATCCCAGCATTTGGGAGGCTGAGACCGGAGGATCCGGGTTTGCAGCCAGCCTCAGCTACCTAGTGAGGCATTTTGCAACTTACTGAGACCCTATTTAAAAAAATAAGGAATAAAAAATAGGGCTGGGGGTGTAGCTCGGAGGTAGACTGCCCCTGAGTTCAATCCCCAGTACCGCAAAAAAAAAAAAAAAAAAAAAAAAGAAGTAGTGACTTAGCCGGGTGTGGGGCACACACTTGTAATCCCAGTACTTGGGAGGATCACAGGTTCACAGCCAGTCTCAGCTACTTAGTGAGGCCCTCCACAACTTAGTGAGACCCTATTTCAAAATAAAGAATAAAAAATAGGGCTGAGGGTATAGCTTGGAGGTAAGATGCCCCTGGGTTCAATACTCAGTAATAAAAAAATAAAAAAAAAAATAGTAGTGACTCTGAGCCAGGTGTGGTAGCACATGTTTGTAATCCCAGTACTTGGGAGGCTAAGACAGGAAGATCACAGGTTCAAGGCCAGTCTCAGCAACTTAGTGAGACCCTGTTTCAAAATAAAAAGGTCTGGGGGTGTAGCTCAAAGGTAGACCCCCTTGGGTTCAATCCCGAGTACCACAAAAACAAAAAAAGCATTGACTCTACATTTTAATTACTTTCTTAATCGATGCATTACAATTATATATAATTGTGGGATTTGTTGTTATATATTTACATGTGCACATAACATCCTTTGGTCACTTTCATTCCCTAGTAGCTCCCCTTTCCTTCCCTTTCTCCTTCTCCCTGACCCTCTTCCTCTAATCCACTGGTCTCACTTCTATTTTCATGATAGTCCCCACTTTGCTATACTTTTTCTCTCTAGCTTTCCCATTGAGAGAAAATATATGACCTTTGACTTTCTGAGTCTTCCTTATTTCACTTAAGGTACTGTTGTGGAAATGCTAAATTAGACACAGAATTTATTAGATGAGACTGTTTCTAACAATAAACACAAGAATTTCTCTTTCTGAATCCTTAATTAACTTTGAAAGTGTTAGTCTCTGAGCTTCTGTTGTGTTTTCCAGATATGAAACTGTGCTTTACTTTGGATTAAAGCCTGATAAAAATCTGGCTTTTAAGACTACAGGAATCCTATACCTCAAATAGCCTACACCTCTTCTAGTAAAATGCTCTTAAGATAAAAACAGAATTGTTTGTACAAGCCAAATTTCTTCCTTGCTCTGAAATACTAGTTTCCTTTAGCTGTATAGCTATCAAGACTCTTGGAACGTAAGCGGCTGGTAAGACTTTTCTAGCTTCTATGATCATGGGCACACTGTAGGCAAACAGAAAATGTTTGATAACTGATGAAGTGTGAGGTTAGACATATGGTCCATATTTTGCAGAATTAAAACCTGTGCAAGCCAAGCACAATGGCACATACCTGTAATCCCAGTATTTAGGAAGCTGAGCCAGAAGGGTCACAAGTCAGGGCTGGCCTCAACAACTTAATGAGACCCTATTTCAAAATAAAAATAAAATTGGACTTGGGATGTAGCTCAGTGGTAGAGCGCCCCTGGGTTCAATCCCCAGTACCACAAAAACAAACAAACAAAAACAGCTCTGCAGTTTTCATGAGATTCATGGATCATCCAAACAGTGATGCTTACTGAGCCTCTGGCCTCGTCTTCTGGCTTTTAGTTACAGGCAGATGTTGTATTCAGTAAGGAGTTGTGCCATCTAGGGTGCCAGAGTCAGTTAAGCCACACTGGATATAATGTACTGTGCATAGGAGTGACATTTAGGAAGGCCTGGTAGGATCTTCTTGCTGGCTCCCTTTGAGCCTATGTCAGTGATATTCAGTGTGGCAGTCTGTGTTTTTAATCACAATGTTCAGGCTTATGAGCGCCTTAACCAGACTAAGTCTATCTCAGCCGATAGAGGACTGTAACTGGGTAACATCTGACTCTTGAAAAGTGGTGGAAACTGAAGAGAATTGCCTTTCGTATTTAATTCAAACACACTTTCTTATTGAAAATCTTCCTCTAGAACTTCTTGTAGCACTGGAAAAGGAGTATTTTAGGCAACTCTTGTGTTTGAGATGCCTGCTCTCTCTCCCCTTTTTGTTTGTCATAAAAGTTTTTCAGTTCATTGGGATTGTACATCTGTTAAGTTATTCCTATGTTCTAGCCACTAGAATGCAACTAACCCCAGAAGAGCTTATTATTAGTTAAGTCTAATTTAAAATAAAAAGCAAGTGGGCATGGTGGCACACACCTGTAATCCCAGTACTTGGGAAGCTGAAACAGGAGGGTCACAGATTCAAGATCAGCCTCAGCAAGTAGTGAGAGTCTGTTTCAAAAAAATAAAAAATAAAAGAGCTGAGACTTAGAAATGCCCTTGGGTTTAATCTCTAGTACCATAATGAATAAATAAATAATAAAATAAGAAACAATTTTTAGGAGAAAGATTGGACAAAAAGGTGTTGCTTGATGGGGGACAGAGAAACAATGCATCAGTCCAGACATCAAATTCTAGCCAAGTATAGAAGGCCTTCAAGCCCCATTTCAGACTTTTTCTTATATATATTTAGTGGTGCATTGTAATTATACATCATAGTGAGTTCAAAATGATACAAACACACATGCACACAGCACTTGCTGTGTTTCCCTCTGGATTCCACCCTGCTTTCCTCCCCCCATACATGTTAGTGAGATTGTTAGTAACACCTTCATCTATGGACGTGGCATTATTTGGACCGTTTCCTTCATCAGTTCTCCTTTTTCCTCTCCCCACTTAAGGTCTCTCCCCTCATTTATCTAAAGTCCCCTTTTGTTTCCTATTTTCTATCTAGCTTCTACAAATGAAAGAAAACAGTCAACCCTTGACTTTCTGAGTCTGTCTGATCTCACTTAGCATAATGTTCTCTAGTTCCGTCCATTTTCCTGCAAATGACATAATTTTATTCTTATTTATAGCTGAGTAAAGCTTCATTGTGTGTATATGCCCCGTTTTCTTTATCCATTCATCTGTTGATGGACACCTACTTAAGACTTTTAACAACTAAAATTCCAGCTTTTAAGTTTACACATAGACGATGAAAAGTGGCCTTTATCAGATGGTAAATTAAAGGCCTCCATGACCCTCTTTCACTAGCCATGTACATGCCATGCCTTGAAATTTATCAGACAGTGGGTGATACAGGCGAGCTACTGGTTAAAATGATCTGAATTGTGCTTGGAAAGAAAATCTTGCCAAAGGGCTGACCCTTCCTAGGCTCGAGCTCAGAGACAAAGGAATAGCTGTTACCAAGACCTCTAGTGCCCCAGCCAACCCCAGCCTGCAGCCACAGTGCCAAACATCTTCTCAGCCACCCCTCATGATTTTAAAAATATATGTAAAAGTGTTACAGATTCTTTACTCTCATCAGAATTAGGTGGGCCATAAGTTGGCAAGAAAAAATGACCTAGTACCCAACCTGTTGGTACTTTATTAGATGCCACCGAGGGGACATTATTAATGCCTGAATTTGGAACCTAAAATCTTAATCCAAGGATTCTGTAGCTTCCTTTTTGCCTGTATCTTAAGACTGCCTTATTTTGTGATACTGTAAATTTAATGGAAGAAAAATACTTTAGTGCATAGATGCTAGACATTTGTTCTTCAAGGAATAAGTCCCCCACCCCCCTTTTCAGTACTGGAGATTGAACTCCGGGGCATTCTACCTCTGAGCCATACCCCCAGCCCTATTTTTAATTCTTTATTTTGAAACAGGGTTTCACTAAGTTGTGGAGGGCCTCTGTAATTAAATTCCCTTTGAATTTGCTAAAATCTCTAGATTTTGGTGGGACAATGTGATGTATGGTTTTATTTTATTCTATAGTGAAAAAGATTTTGTTTTGATTTATTAACACAGATAACATGGCAGAATACATTTTTGTGTGTCTGCTATAGAATCTGCCCTGCAATGGAATGTGGGTGGAGTTCTGGCATTTGTGTATTTGTATGTTTCACGGAAATAAAGGTACAGAGAAGCACTTGTTCTTTGCCTATATAAAGACTAACTGTACAGCTGACAGTTTAAAAATACTGTCTGAGACCACACTTCATGTCCAACAGTAGCATCTGTTTTCTTCATTCCAAGATCAACAAAAGGCGTTAAAGATGAATTCTGAAAACGTGAGCAAGAAAGCCCTTCCTTTTTGGCACATCACCAGCTCCACTCACCAACCTTTTCAAAGCCAGAGTCGACTGGACAGCATACATTGAAACATTAACTGGATACTAACTAGTTCAAAAGGAAACTGTTCAGTTAGGGTAGACTTAATTTTAGTTTTAGAAACTGACACAAATCACACATTCAAAAGCCTTGACTCTTTTTTTTTCTCCCTAAGCATGTATGTGCTCTTTATAATATGCATTGTCTCACATCTTAGAGATTAAATTCAATATTGTTTTCTGAGTTAGTGCTATGGTTTGGACACGCTGTGTCTTCCAAAGGTCCATGTACTGGAAGCTTCCCCAGTGTAACAGTACTGAGCGGCCGTGGAAACTTTAAGGGGTGGACGTGGGGGATGGTGAAGAGGTGGTAGGGGTGCCACCTCAGAAAGGATTAATGCCCTTTCCCTGGAGTGGTTAGGCCTCCCAGGACTGGACCAATCGCCACAAGTGCAGATTGTTTATAAAGCAAGGCCACTCCATGTGTGTGGCCCCTTCCCCACGCGTCACTTGCCACTCTCACGTGCACTCCTGCTGTGGGTTGCTGTCCACCATGCTGTGATGCGGCATGAAGCTCTCACCTGATGTGGTTGCGTGGTCTACCCTCCAGAACTGGGAGCCAGAATAAACCTCTTTTCTTCATAAAGTTTCCAGCCTCAGACATTTTGTTTTACCAACACAAAATGGACAGAGATGCATTTTTGAAGCAATGAGAATATTAGAAATAATATCAAGAAAGTTTTGATAAAGTATGTTGTCTTTCTCCATGGGAACAATGTTCTAATAGGAGATTCTGTTATTTATCAAAAACTTAGTGCAAAATAACTGCTAGATAGGACCAAAAATATTTCCCAAGAACAAAGATACAATCATAAGCATTGCTAATCATTTGACTCAATAAAATTATATTCTTTGCCTTATAGAATGAGTATCAGAACACTGTGTATGTAGATTATATAGGAGCTCTACTCTTTTAGAAAATTAATCCAGATACCTTAAAAATACAAGTTGATTATCACAGGCCATTTCTTAATGCTGTGTGTTGTGGGGGAGGTACTAGGGATTGAACCCATGAGCATTCTACCTCAGAGCTACACCCCCAGCCTTAGGTATGTATGTATGTATGTATGTATGTATGTATGTATGTATGTATGTATGTATGTATGTATTTGGTACTGGGGATGGAACCCAGGGGTCTTTTACCTCTGGGCTGCATCCCCAGTCCTTATTTTATTTATTTTCATGGTACAGGGTATTGAACCTAGAGGCATTCTACTGCCCTACTTTATTTTTTCATTTTGAAACAGGGTCTCACTAAGTTGCCTATGCCCTCACTAATTTGCTGAGGTACTTGGGAGGCTGACTGCAAAACTGTGATTCTCCTGTCTCAACCTCCCAAGTACTGGGATTACAAGCATGTGCCACCATACCTGGCTTATTTTTTATTTTGAAACAGGGTCTCACTTAGTTGCTGAGAGCCTCACTAAGTTTCTAAGGTTGGAATCAAACCTGCAATCCTGTTTCAGCCTCCAAGTACTGGGATTAAAGTGTGCACCAACAATCACGGCTCTTTACCTTAATACTTTCAAAAAAGTTATGTTAGTTAACACTGCTTTATTTGTTTATGCAGATCTTTGTCTTGTGTCATGTGTCATCCTTGTCTTGTGACCCTGGCAATGTGACCAAATTCTCCCTGGGTACACATGACACCTGCAGTCAGTACAGCTGGTGCTTAGACCCTTTGACAACTCCAGAAACAAAGCCTGGAACCCCCCACCCCACCTTCCAGCCTGCTAGCCAACTTACTTCACATTAAAACAGAAACTGCCCTAAGAAGGATAGCTCTCAGCACAGCAAGAATGAGTTTCCAGTGATAATTGTATTCACTGCTCTGTTATGCCCCCAGATAAAAAAAGAGCCAAGGGGTGCAGGTGTTGATCCCCATGGCAAATACTACTTTGGGCACTTCATCTGCTAGGGCATGTTTCATTCACTTAGAAACTGATGTGAGTAAAAATTTTTTTATTTTTTATTTTTGAAAAAGTCTTGCAAAGTCACTGAGGGCCTCACTAAATTGCTAAGACTAGCCTTGAACCTGTGATCCTCCTGTCTCAGCCTCCCAAGTACTGGAATTACAGGCATGCTCTATCACACCTGGCTAACATGAAATTTTTAAAAATCATTTCCAAACTCTCCTCACCAGGGATGCAAGACAGGCATGCAACAAGAATCTAACAGGTATATGTGAATAGTTAATGCCAGTAGTCTTCACCAGCGAAGGAGTCCCTACAGGGAAGGATTCTGAAGGCTTGAGGCTGTCCTTGAGAGTTTTCAGTCTAGAGGAATTTTAGGTGGGCATGCAAATAAGTACAAGCAAGGGGAATGCCACATCTGGGTGAGAGAAGTTGAAGAACCCTGTGGCTGAGGTGTCTGAGGCAAAACACCAAGGTGGATGGTGTCAGCAGGAAGCTTGGGAAGGGTGTGCGTGTTGTCCCATGTGCCCCTGGTGGTGTGGTAAATGATTCTATGCAAACACAGCCAGTGTGAAATCATCTTCAACCACTTCATGAGAACAGTAGTCCCTTTTCAGTTTCCTTAGAATCTTCGGCACCCCAACTTGCCTTCCTTTGTGCCACACAGGTAGACTTGGGGCTAATGGCCTTTGGCAGGCAATAATACCTGGTAGCAGATAACAGTATTGGTATTTTTTTTCTTTGAACTGATTTTTTTGTGTGTGTGATTTTAAGATTAATTGTAATGGTTTTATGATTATGAGATGTTTAGGGGAATAGTACCAGTTTTCATGTATATAGAATATATGGTTTCCTTTCTAAGTAAATATGTATATGTAAATATATATATATATATATATATATATATATATATATATATATATATATTTTAAAGTACATTAAGTAGCCAGAGGAAAATAAAATACAGATAGTAAGTAAAAAAAAAAGTCGGGTCACGATGGTGGTATTCAAAGGATATGGGTTTAGGACTCTACTCAGGTAGATAGGAGAGGGCTTTTAGATGAAGAAAGATTTCAGCAAAGATCCTGAGGTGGAAAATGCAGAATATTTTGAGTTAAAGGTGAATAAGAAGTTGGAAGAAAGCCAGGCATGGTAGCACACACCTGTAATCCCAGTACTTGGGAGGCTGAGACAGAAGGATCGCAAGTTCAAGGCCAGTCTCAGCAACTTAGCGAGAACCTCAACAACTTAGCAAGACCCTATTTCAAAAATAAAACTTCTTTTTAAAAGAGAAGGGAGTGTAGTTCACAGGTAAAATTCCCCTGGGTTCAATCTCTACCATTAAAAAAAAAAAAAGTCCACTGGAGAGTCAGCTGTGAAGCCTCCTCACCCAACTTGATTGACAGCACAGAGAACTGAGGGCTGTTAGCTCTGGAATCACCCAAGGCTCTCCATAGTGATTCAGAATGGTTTGAGCCCCTGGTCATGACCAGATGGGAAATTGGAGAGGATCTGTGTCCTCCCTTTGCCTACATGTTGCCAAAAGGCCGCGGCTTTCTGAGAAGTCAGATATGAATTTTTACATTAAAGCTTCAAACTTTTACACTTCTTTTTTCTTTTGCTAATTATGAAAACAAAAAACATTATGAGGGGACCTTTGTTTTGGGTGATGGGATATTCTGGTATTAAATAGTGATAATTATTCCACAACATTGTGAATATATTAAAAACTACAGAATTGTAGACTTTTAAAATGGTTATACTTGGGAGGCTGAAATAGGAGGATACCAGGTTCAAGGCCAGCCTCCGCAACTTAGGGAGACACTATTTTAAAATAAAATAGAAAGGGCTGGGGGTGTAGCTCAGAGGCATTTAGAATGTACCTGGGTTCAATTCACAGTACTAAAAATAAATTAATAAAATGAATACAATGGTGAGTTTTATCTCAATAAAAAAAAGAGGGAGAAAAACCCAAAATGCTAGGAGGCCCAACTGAATCAGTGCCAGGCAAAAGCTTGTAAACTTTGTTTTAGATGGAGGGATTATCATTTGCTACTTTTGTAATGCCCACATGAAGCGCTTTTCACAGGAGTGAGCTGTCAAGAGTTAATGGGGGTCAGGTTGTGGCCCTGCGTTGACCTCTGGGCCTCTGTTTTTCCTCCTCGGTCTCCATGGCCTGCCTCTTCTGTCTGTAGAAACAGGGCTGGTGATAGCGACAGGAGAGGTGGGCTGGTGGCCTTACTTGTGGAGCAGAGAATGAGAGGTGAGAAGACCAAGCTACGGAAGGTGGGGGCTGCCAACACGTTTTAGAGAAAATGTTTATTTTGTTGTTATTTGGCAACTAGTCCTAAAACTGATTGGTTATGTTAGTTACTTGCCAAAGTTTACTTTATCCAGCTATCTACTATTAGGGAAGTAATTCATCTGTGAGACATCAAGTTAATATATTTAGGGATATTTTCTTAAATTCTTATGAGAAAATGACTATACTTGTCCTTTTAGTTATTTTCTTTAACTGAAAAATGAGCTTAATATACCAAGTATGTGTCCTTGGCATCAAAGGATTATAATTATTTTAACACAAATATATGTCTTTTGGGCTTTGGGGGCTTCATTATTTAAAATTTTTAATATAAAGTATGGTGGCGCATGCTTGTAATCCCAGTACTTGGGAGGCTGAGACAGGAACACCGCAGGTTCTCAACCAGCCTCAGCTACTTAGTGAGACCCTGTTTCAAAATAAAGAATAAAAAATAAGGCTGAGTGTGTAGTTCAGAGGTAGAATGCCCCTGAGTTCAATCCCCAGTACCACTAAAAAATAAAATAAATTCTTTTTTTTAATTTTTTATTTTCAGTACTAGGGGTTGAACTCAGGGGCATTCTACCTCCGAGCTATACCCCCAGCCCTATTTTTTTTATTCTTTATTTTGAAACAGGGTCTCACAAAGTTTCGGAGTGCCTCACTAGGTAGCTGAAGCTGACCTCGAGCCCGGATCCTCTAGTCTCAGCCTCCCAAATGCTGGGATTACAAGTGCACACCACCACACCCAGCTTAAAATAAGTTCTTAATATAGTTTTAAGCCACCTAATTTCAGCAAGGGCAAAATATAAAATTTATATCCTAACAATCTTCAGCTTTTTCTTTCTTAGCAAACTAACAAAGGAAGTTAGAGTTTGTGCCTTCTTAGATTTTTCAGTTCCTTATCAACTAATCCTAAAGAATATGCCTTTTTATCTTTAAAAACTATATCTGTATTAATAACAGAATTATCATCTTTCCAGAATATGGATTATTCAGTAATTCGTACCAGTTTCAAATGTTATCAATAAATGAGTTTTGAACACCTATCCTTAGCTATGAAATGACTCATTTAGATAAACTTTTTTCTAAAAAGACTACATTAGAATATTCCTTTCTTATGTAAGAGTATTTGAAATGTGGTATGCAACTAATAGTAATATGATTTCTTTATAGCCTCTTATTTTGGCTATTTCATTAAAAAAATAGCATTCACTCCCTATGTTACCCTGTCTTCCTGCCCTTACCCCCAAACAACTTGGGAATTATTTTAATCCAGTAGATACACATTAAAGATTAACTGAGCATTTATTATTATAAACAATAAGTAATAAATTATAACCAATCACAAGATGGCAACAGATAACTATGATATAGAGCAGTTTCCAGTAAGAGCTAAAGATAGAGAAGAGCATTTCTGAATGGAATGGTCGATGAAAGCTTCATGGAAGAAGTGGTATTTGGGAAGACCTTGGGAACTGCACCAGCTGCTCAAAGGTCCTCTTCTCAGAAAGGCCTCCCTGACTATGAAATAACATAACCCCCCCCCATACACACACACACTTTGTTTTTGTTTTCATGTAGCCTCTATCACTGTGATGTTTTCAGACATGTCTGTTTGTTTGTGCCATAGGTCTCTTTGTACTAGAATCTGAGCTTCCTGAGAGCAGGCACTTTGTCTGGCACACCGTAGGTGCTTTATAAAAATTTGGTGACTGAATAAATGAATGAGAGACAGCTTCCCTCACTCCAAGGCTGTTTACTATGCAGACCTCTATCCCAGTTTGGAGAATCTAAGCTCAATTTTCCTCCACAATCTTTATAGATTCGGCAAATTCACTGCCTCCCTGTGACCCAGTTGGCACATTCTAAGGAAATAAGTGGGAGATTTTGATACCCAAATGTAGCTTCCTGAATTCTGTGACACAAGAGCAAGTGTTATGAAAACAAATCATTATCACTCTTCATCTTGCCACCACCTCACCCTGCAAGTCCTCCTCAGAAACTCACTGGCAAACATGATTTGAGTTTATATCGTTTCTGAAATTTGGGAAACGAGTACATGTCCTCCAGTCTCTGATAAACACATACACTGCTAGGCAGTTTTTAATTCATGACTATGCACTTCCATACATTGGCTCTGAAATCCAGTCACATTTTTGTCTGTAAGTCGGAAGTCACCCACGCAGATGTGTACAGCACCCAGGAGGGGATCTTGAATGGAACATGGCCAGGAGGGCCCAGGGTACACTGGAAAAAGAAATCTTCGGCTCAAGACCATTGCAGTCATGTGGGAATGTGGGTCCATTGTGATCACATCCTATGATTGTTCACAGGAAACCAGAAACACAGATTTTGAAGTTTATTTTCCCAACTTTCTAACATGGACCATGAATCTTAAGAGCAGTACTACAATGTACAGGCCAAAAATCCAGGTGTTCAGACTACATCCTCTGCACTGCATCCTACCCAGATAAGACAGAGCGGGGTGCCTGAGCGTGAGCAAGGAAGGGGAAAGGACAGAACCACTTCACGGAGAATGTACTGCCTCCCTGCTTCTTTGAACTGCTGGCGCTTCTTCAGGGTTTTATCAGTATTTTAGAGTTTATAGGCTTGATATTTGAAGTGAGATAGTTTAAGGCCAAGCAAATCTCATCTTGCCATTTGCTTACCTTTAGCTGGATTTAGCCTCAGAACCTTGACAGTGCTGTGAAATGCTTGACCGACTTAGCATTGTAATACAGTAATTGGAAAGGTTGTGACAACAATGTTGGGAGGGTGTGCCAAGATGCATATTTGAGAGAAGCCCAAGCTTAGGTCAAGAGGTTGCTGCTTCTAAAATACTCACATAGATGGGTTTGGAATATTAGCATGGAAGATCTCAGAACATTTGCTATAAGGATTAAATTAACTAAATGTGGTTACTTCTCCAAACAGAGTATTTTGTTAGTTAATCAGTCTGTTTTGGTCACGGGCAGGGGATAAAAACAGTAAATTAAATAAAATACATTATTTTTATATAGTATTGTGGCACATGCTTATAATCCCAGTACTTGGGAGGTTGGAGACAGGAGGATCAAAGGTTTACAGCCAGCTTCAGCTACTTAGTGAGCCCCTCTGCAACTTAGTGAGACCCTATTTCCAAATAAAGAATAAAACATAGGGCTGGGGATGTAGCTTGGAGGTAGGATACCTTTGGGTTCAATCCCTAGTTCCAGTGGGGGG
>PVLC010041077.1:0-13548 GCA_004027655.1 Graphiurus murinus | reverse complement strand
GAGCGACACGTGGATTCCAGAGGGTATAGGAGAGGGCGGGGTCCTTCCAGCCCCTCACTCTCAGTTTCCAAGATTTTCATAGGTTGAGTTCCAGGTGAGATTTTGGCTCCTCCTCTTTCCAGGTGTGTGTGCGGGTACATCTCCGGTGGGCGGTGGGCTGGGCTGTAGTTTCTCTTGGGCTGAACCAAAATTTTCTTTTTAAGGGGTGGACGACACTCTCCGGATTTTTAAAAAGGCTAAAAACTATATTTCTATGAATTTTCCCGATACCTCTTTTTCTACCTAACATTCATACTTCTAAGCTACCTCATCACTCCCACTTCTGAGAAGACAGCAAACAGGTTTCTGTTCTGCTCTATTTCCTGTGAGATTTAGATTTTGCCTTTAAGGGACCATGGCTCTTTTTGCAGTGGGAGGCAGAACCCCCTCAAGCACCTTTGAGGACAGGGAACATGGCTTTCCTGCAGCCATCTGGGATTCTGTCTTAGCTCACAGGCCCATTTCAGCTGAGGCTCTGTCATGCTACGAAGTCCTGAAATGGAAGGCCCGAAACTAAACCAGAGTCCAGATAGGAAAAGCTTCATTTTCTTAGCTTTTAGTGATTTCTCATCATAAAGCTCTTGCTGACCCGGAGTGTCACTGCACAAACCCTGTGTGGTGGGCAGACCTGGGCTCGGCCTTGGATGGGGAGGGGCCACTGCTATTCAGGCTTGCTGGCAACATGGACTGGTTGGACTAACTGGATTCTTGCTTTCAAGACTTTGAAGATGCCCAAGAGTGCTACCACTGGGTCATATGGTAGTTCCATTCCCAATTTTCTGAAAAACCTCCACACTGATTCCCAAAGCAGTTGTACTAGTTTGCAGTTCCACCAACAGTGTAATCGAGTTACATTTTCCCCACATCCTCCCTAGCATTTATTATTATTTGTGTTCTTGATGATTGCCATCCTAACTGGAAAGAGATGGAATCTCAGTGTAGTTTTGACTTGCGTTTCCCTGATTGCTAAAGATGATAAACATTTTTTTTTCATATATTTGTTAGCCAGACCCAGCAATAGCACTCATGGGCATCTTCCTAAAGGAAATGAAATCAGAATACTATAATCATATATGCATATCCATGTTCATGCAGCACAATTTACAATAGTCAAATTATCTAGGAACCAGCCTAGATATACATCAACGGAGGAATGGATCACAAAACTTTGGTATATACACACAATGGAATTTTACTCAGCCATAAAGAATAAAAAAATTAGGTCAAGCATGGTGGCACATGTTTGTAATCCCAGTACTTGAGAGGCTAAGAAAGGAGGATTATAGACTTGCAGCCAACCTCATTTGAGGCTCTCAGCAACTTAGGGAGACCCTGTTTCAGATGGATGAGCAGAGACTCTAGAAGAGTGACCGAGGGTGATTAGGGAAGGGGAGGGGTGACAGAGTCATAAAGAATGCAATAGAAGAAATAATGCTATGAAAGCTGGGTGTGGTGGTGCATGCTTGTAATCCCAGTACTTGGGAGGTTGAGATAGGAGGACTGTGAGTTTGAGGATAGCCTCAGCAAACAGTGAGACTTTCATCAATCTAGTGAGACCCTGTTTAAAAATAAAACAAAAAAATTGGGCTAGGTATGTAGCTTGGAGGTAAAATGCCCCTGGGTTCAATCCTTAGTGCCACAGACAAAAAAAAAAAAAAAAAAAAAGAAAGAAAGAAAGAAAAGAAAAAGAAAAAGAAAAATGCTATGAATGTATACAAATTGCCAATTATAATCTTAAAGACCTTTAGGTTGAGGGTGGAAGTGGGACCCATGGGGAGGGCAATAAGAGGGTGTGCATGTATTTTTAACACATGCACAATATAATGTAAAATTACAATGCACCCAATTAAAAAATAGAGAATTTATATTAGAAAAATCAGAAATAAATCAGATATTTGGCAATGAAAACTGAAGCTTAAAATACTAAGTAGACTTTTTTGAAACAATGAAGTAGGTTTAGTCCTCTGAGATATAATTAGATATGAGAGGTAATAGTAGCTCCAAGTTATGAAGAAGTAGACTCCATAACAAAGCAGAAGTCACAGTCGGGATAGAAAATGTCTTCAGAGAAGAGGGGAGGAATAGATAGGCCAAGGGTAAGAGAAGAGAATTGAGTATAGAATGATAGAAGACCACGCATGAGTTCCAGGAGAGAGAAAGAAAGACTGAGAAATGAATAACCTCTGAGATAATAGTGAGTGTCTTTGAAATTCCATTTCTCACCAGACCTTGCTTCTCTCCAGCAGTTCTTCTAGATTCTGGGAGTGGCTAGAACACGGACTTTCCTACCTGTAGTCTTGTATCCGCATCTCAGCTCCTGTGCATTCCAGCTTTGCCATCTTGAGCTAGTCATTTAGTTCACCAACAGGCCATTTTATCATCTGTAGAAAGAGATAATGATGGTTTTACATTCACTGGATTATGATGAAGGTACACTAACCCATGTAAGAATCTTAGCATCATATTAACACATGGTAAACATTCAGTAGATGGTAGCTATTTTCACTCATCCTGTCCTTTGTATTCTTCACTCAAACATATATTGGCATTCTATTATAGACAGTTGATCTTCTATCCAGTAGGGCTACTATAATAAATGAAAGCAAGACCCTGTCTCATGGAAGGCAAAGCAACACACAGCATCTAATCGATGGATGTCATCGATTCTTTCACCCATAAACACCCTTATGACAGTTCAGGACTCACAAAATTGTCTTTGTTAAGAATCTATTCCTGGTATCCAAAAAAACAGCAGGTAGGTAGAGTAGAGAAGATTAAGAATCTAGAGATATGTCTCTGAATCTGAAAATGTCTCCTCTTGAAAAAGTTCTCAAAGTCTCCATACCTCAATTTGCTCACCTGGCAAATGAACAGAACACATGAAAAATAGCAGAGGTCATAGGGGCCTTATTTGATTTCATTAGAAGAAAGATACCAGATGGATTCACCAAGGCATTATAGCTGTCTTCTCATGCTTCTATAAGTGTTTCTATCATCAATGATAAAAACTTCAAACCACACATATTTAAGAAAATAATTCAGTACACTTGTGCTTATACTTCAAAAATACTATTTTTTTTTTTTTTTTGCAGTACTGGGGATTGAACCCAGGGGCATTCTACCTCTGAGATAAACCCCCAGTCCTATTTTATTCTTTATTTTTGAAACAGGGTCTCACTAAGTTTGGAGGGCCTCACTAAGTAGTAGCTAAGGCTGGCAGTGAACCTGTGATCTGATCCTCCAGTCTTAGCCTCCCAAGTACTGGGATTACAAGCGTGCACCACCACACCCGGCTCAAAAATACTATTTTTCTTAGCAACCTAAATTAAGAAGTCAGACACTCAGTGGTTGACACATCAGGAGAAGATATCCCAAGTTAGATTTCTAGACATAGAAATTATATCCTCCATGTCCTCAAAATGTATTATTCTCCTGTTCTTGTTTTTGATGAGTTGACCAACAAGAAAGGTGGTATCTATTCCATTTTTCAGCCACTGAAAAACTGTGACTCTGAGATCTCAAGATCCAGGGGGACTTGTATGTATGATAACCTTTAGCCTCATATTCCACTTCATTACTTTATGTCCAAAGAGAATGAATGTGAAATCAACAGCAAAGTCTAGATTGAGTGCCAACATCAGTCATCATCATGGAAAATAATGTGTCTGCCTGTTCCTGCTTTATAACCAGGCCTCAAGGAAGCTCAGTAAATGGGCATGTCAGTCACAAAGTTCATTAGACAAAAGGAGAGCTATTGAAGCTCGGCTGGGGCAGGCAGCACCCCATCTTCAGCTGACTACACTACACAGTTTCTCAGTGGAGACCAGTGTTAGACCTGGGTCAGAAGAACTCGGTTTGAGTCTTGATATTGTCCTTTGCTCTTCTCAGTTATATGCAAGTGACTCCACCTGCCCAGCCTCCATTCCTCCTTCGAGGTGAGGGGCTAGTCCCTTCCTTATGTGAGGTTCAAATCCAGAATGAGACTGTGGGCATGTCTGAAAACCAGTGATTATGTCATGAGTATGTGTTGAATAAACTCATATAAATGCAATGAAAAAATACCATAAAAAGGAAAGATATTTGGGAGAGCTGAGTCATTTCTATAAGAGATTTCAAAAATGGTGCCAGCATAGCTGTATTTCAGTGATGGCCTTGACTTCCTGTTGGGATTTGCACAGATCCCCTAACCCCTGTGCCTCAACTTCCCATATGAGCAATAAATTAAAAATGTCACACCTCACTTATACTAGACAGACACACGTGTATAGACAACAGAACCATGCAAGTGCTAAATAAACTTCATCAAGGGCGCCCATATTCAGTCATTCACTCAACCATCTGCTATTTTCCTGCAAATGACATAATTTTGTTATTCTTTATGGCTGTGTAAAGCTCCATTGTGTGTGTATGCGACATTTCCTTCACCCATTTGTAATGGTTCAGATTTTTAATGTCTCCCTAGTCCTCAAGGAAACAGGGTAGCAGTGTTGGAAGCGGGGCTGGGTTCTAATCTCAGCAGTGGATAAACCCATTGTAATGGATTTATCTGGGTCGTGACCTGGCTGGTGGGGTGTGGTAGAGAAGGAAGCTCCCTGGGTGTGGCCCGGGGATTATATATGGTCCATCCTCCCTTTACTGTGCTCTCTCTCGTGGCTTCTGGCCTCCATGATGTGAGGAACAGAGTCCACGTCTCTCCCTCTCTCTGCTTCCTGCCACCATGCCTTCAGCTCCAAAGACCCTGGGCTCATGTGGACTGAACCCTGAATCACACCAAGGAAACTGTGAACAAATAAACCTTCCTGTCTCAAGTTGTATGGCCAATTCTTTGGATCATAGCAATGAGAATGCTAAGACACCACTCAGCCATTGACAGACCCCCTGGCTTGGTTCCATACTTGGCTATTATGAATGGAGCTCCTATAAACATGGATCTGCATGTATCACTATAGTATTATTCTGGCTTTAATTCTTTTGGGAAGATACCAAGGAGCGATATAGTTGGGTCATATGGTGGTTCCATTTCTACTCTTGAGGAAACTTAATAGGAGATTTGTTATAGTAAGGGAAGGCTGACTAATGCAGGGCCCTCGACTTGCACATCTATTAGCAGGGGAATCCCACAAAGGGAACCATTTCAGTGTTCTGGCTTTCCTAGGTAAGAGTTAAGAGCATCATCAGAGCCTGGCAAGCTCTTTGAGCTCGGCTGTCTGCCGTGAATGAGAGTCAGAAGTGACATCTGTCACTGCAGATGACATTGGCTGTCAGAGACAATTGCATCTTTAAGAAAGGATGAAGAGAATTCTCCTGTGCACTCCCAAGTGAGTGTGCCAGGTGTAATTGTTATGCAAGGGGGGACTTCTCAAATCAGCAACTAGAGCAGAGCTCAGAATAGCCTGAAAAGCAATGGAGCCATCCATCAGGTGGCTGGCAAGCCTCTCTTTTTGAAGAATGTTCGTTCTTCCCCTGTGAGGGGATGCACCTTATTTGTATACAGAAGTGTGTGGTCTTTCTAAAAGGAAGGTGTGTTGTAGGATTCTGTGGGTTTTGCTTGCCTGCAAATCATCTACCTGCTTCTTCAGTGAAAGCACTCCAGTCCTCTTTAGGGGCCAACTGTCTCCTCTGCTCACATGACATGGTTTTCAAGGGAGCATTCTGCCTTGTCATCCCCAGTGACTGGCTGAGGAATGGGGCCATGTCACAGGCCACACCAGTATGCTGGGTGAAGGCTAACCCCACTACTTTATCTTGAAAAGCCATGAAATAACAGCATTGAAACTAAATATGAGGCTGGGCCTGTGTGCAGCCATCTTTCCACATAACCAGAAGCATCTGTTTAGGAATAGAGCCAAAAGAGCAAGGGGAAGCCAAGCGATGGGGAGAGGATTCCTATGAAACAATTTTCAGCTCGGAACTCAGCATGCCTAGGAAGAACCCATTTTTAAAATTAGTTTGAGTGAATTTTCTGTTATTTGCATTTGAGAAAATTCTGACTTACTGGAAAGCTTTTTAATCCATCCTCTTTCTATACCAATGGTGAGATGGCTGCTTTCATTCTCAAAGCTGTATGAGTCCACAGTTCAGATAGGTGACTATTCTTTTAGAATTGTCTTCCTATCAGTTGAATTTGTGAGTCATTCCACTCAAGGACATTTGACTTTTTTAAAAAAATGTTTATGGTACTAGGGTTTGAACTCAGGGGCATTCTACCTCTGAGCTACACCTCCAGTCTTTTTTTTTTTTAAACAGGGTCTTGCTAGGTTGATGAGAGTCTCACTACCTGCTGAAGTTGTCCTTGAACTTGTGATCCTCCTATCTCTGCCTCCTAAGTACTGAGATTGCAGGTGTGTGTCACCACGTCCGACTGATACTTGACTTTTGAAAGATGATACTTGGTTAGGAATTACATTTCCCAAAGGGATTCATTCTTTTAGCAGTATCTGTCACATGATTGGAATATCTTCCTCTTGATATATTTTTGTTAAATTAGAATGTAGTTTTTAAATCTTTGGAAGAGAAACATCATAAAATAGTTTCCAAATTGCACTGCAGTCAGAAATTCCATTCTCCCCTCTCACTTTTGGCCAACTATTTGCAAAAAGGGTGGGTATCTGGCAGACAGTTTAAGAATCTTACTAGTAAATGGCCATCCACATTATTAGTTTAAAGTGGATGAGTTTTATTTTTCTTTTGAAAAAAAAAACAATAAAAAAACTTTAATTTTTAAGACAATTGCAAGCACTTTAAACAATGGGTTACTGTTACAATAGTTGTTAGCTTTTCACAATCTAGTTTTTGCAAAGGCATATAAATAAATGTTAATGGATGAAGTAAAAAAAAGAGGCACTTTAATGAATGTAAAATTTAAAATAAAAAGACATTCAATCCACTGACATCTAAAAGAGGATAAATATACCTCTATATATTCTATTCTAAAATAGTACTGTTTACTTAGGGTTTGTGAGTGGATGAGCGCTTAAGAAAACAGGTAGTGCTACAACATACAGGGGGTTGTAGAAATTCCCGACTGCACTTGGGCCTGGCTGGAGCCTTCTGTTCCCATGACACAGGCAAGAAATCAATCAGTGAGTGCCTTCTTCTTTTCTTTTGCTACTTGTATTGGAGCATTATAGTCTTACATCATGATGCACTTCGTAGTGATGATGACACACATGCACACAGCACTTGGTGGGTTTTCCCCTGGCTCCCTTCCCATACATGACATTGAAATTGACATTAGTATTCTCATGTATGTACTTAATGTCAGTGGAAGTGTTTCCTACATTGACCCTCCTTCTCCCATCTCTCACCACCCTCCCCTAGACCACCTCCCTGACTCCACTGGGGTTTCTCCTTCATTATTTGAAGTCCCTCTTGTATCCCAATTACTTCCTAGCTTCTGCATATGAGAGAATCCTTCACTTTCTGTGACTGGCTAATCTCCCTTAACATAATGTTCTCCAAGTCCATCCATTTTTCTGCAAATGACACAATTTTGTTCTTTTTTATTGCTGAATAGAATTCCATTGAGTATATATCCCATAATTTTGTAATCCATTCATCTGTTGATGGACACTTAGGTTGCTTCCATAATTTGGCTATTGTAAATTGTGCTGCTATAAACATGGGTATGCATGTATTACTATAATATTCTGATTTCAATCTCTTTGTAAAGATCCCCAGCAGTAAGTGCCTTCTGATTGCCTGCAGTCAGTATAGCCTGCCACATTTTTTAGCACATGGGCTTTGAAGTTAGATAGTTCTTAGCTCAAATACCTGCCCAGAAACTTAAGTGATAATAGTGGAAGATTGGGTGAGTTGCCTAATCCTCTTGAGCCTCAGTGTTCTCACCAGTACAATGGATGTACCCAGAGACCCCATCATGCAAGCCTGCTGAGAAGATTAAATGACATAAAATAGGCAAAGAGCTTAGGAACAAAGGAAGGGCTCAGTCAACCCTAGTCATCATTAAATATGCATAACTTGTTATGCATATTTAATGTCCAAGGAGTTCCATTTCACCATAGCCACATTTCATCGTAGTTGATTCCTTAGGAGGGAAAGGACAGCTATAAGAAGCAACTTCCACAGCCCATTTGCTGTGAATCTGGGCCTGGAGCCCTCTCCTCTCAACGCAGAGGTTTCCTCTGCACTGGGTCAGCTCATCAAGAGGGCTGGCTCTTTTGTGGCCAGGGAAAGCCTGGACTTCCCAGTATTTAGAGATTCTTAGTATATGAAAAAGAATACATGGTTTTAAATGGTAGTGATGTGCATATGAACATATGTAATTTGTGTGTGTGTGTGTGTGTGTGTGTGTGTGTGTGTGTGTGTGTGTGTGTTACTGGGGATTTAATCCAGGGCCATTCTATTTTATTTTGAAACAGGGTCTCACTAAGTTACTGAAGCTCACTGTGAACCTGCCATCCTCCTGTCTCAGCCTTCCAAGTACTGAAATTACTAAAAGCATGTGCCACCATATCGTCTTCATATGTAATTTTTTTATATTAATAGTTTGCAATGTACTTTAGGCAATGGCATCCAATGAGGATATATCTACCCAAGATTGACAGATGAGCCTTTCTTTCAATCTTTGTCACTGATTCTCAGTAACCATATGATAACTTTACTTGCACATAGTCTCAAATGACCAAATTTTGAGCCATTCGTGAATATGGAACTCAGATACAATAACTCCCCCCACGATCTTCTCCTTCCCTCCAACCCCAAGCTAGACCCATGCCAGCAGAAATATAACTTAGGTGTAAAGAAAACAATATCATAACATCATATGTCATCCATTTATTAGGCACATATATAAAGCCATGCAAACTTCTTTTTTTCTTCTCTTAAAAAATATGTTGCTTGGGAGGCTGAGAAAGAGGGACCTCAGGTTTGAGGCCAGCCTGAACCATTTAGAAAGACCTTTAGCAACTTAGAAAGACCCTGTTTCAAAATTGAAAAAACAAAAAAGACTAGGAGTATAGCTGGGAGGTAGAATGCCCCAGGGTTCAATCCCCAGTATCAAAACATTTTTTTTCCATGATCCTGAGTCAATCCCAATACCATACACACAGAAATATATGTTGTACATTATTTAAGACATAACACAAGGAATAAAATAAAATACAAAGAAAACTGTGTATTCATTCCCTGGCATAAGAAGTAAGACATCACTAGTGTGGTTGAGGTTCCCTTTTATTATAGTTTCTCAAAGTGTCTACCTGAGTTGTAGAGAAATAGAAGGTGAATTATGATGGCATTCACTCCCTTATGATTACATAGGACGCAGAGAATGCATCTCAATGTGAAGGTAGACAAAGGGGTTTGGGTTTGGTACTGGGGACTAAACCCAGGAGCGTTCTACTTCTAGGCTGCATCCCTAGCCCACTTGTATTTTGAAACAAGGTCTCACTAAGTTGCTGAGGTTAGACTCAAACCTGTGATCCTCATGTCTCCGCCTACCAAGTACTTGGATTACAGGTGTCTGCCACCATACCTGGTTTAAACAAAAGTTTTGGTGAACACTACTGAGTCCAGAAGGCTTCCTAACTGTGAAATGACACCCTCCCTTCCTCTCTTCCTTCCTTCCCTGGCCTTCCCCACCCATACTTCCCGAAGCCCAAAGTCATGCAGTGCGAAGTATTGATCCCAGGTCAATCTCTCCAGCACAGGTAGATCCTTAGTGACACTGGCAGAAGGTGGCAAAATCCTCCAACAGGAAGATGGAGCTGGAGTTTAGATCCCTGTAGAGCTGAGTTTCTACCCCTAAACCTCCTGAGACCCCTTCAGACATTTCAGTGAGGGCACTGTATCAGATACAGCTACAAAAACAACTTTGTCTTGGAAGATTAACTTGAAACAGTGCATCCAGGGCTGGATTAGCCATGATCCCTGCCTCTGGCTTTAAAGAATAGCAATAAGTCATTCGATATTGAAGTTGTCTGACAATCCCTTAGTCATGCTCTTAAGCCTTTGTCTCAGCTGCAGGATGAGAAATGAGTAGATACCCAAGTTTGGGTGAGTGTTTAAGTTAGGGTAAGCAGAGTAGGTGTGTGTGTGTGTGTGTGTGTGTGTGTGTGTGTGTGTGTGTGTGTGTTTTACTGGTTACTGGGGATTGAACCCAGGGCATTCTACCTCTGAGTACACCCCCAGCCTTATTTTAATTTGAGACAGGCTCTTGCTAAGTTGCTGAGGGTCTCACTAAATTGCTGAGGCTGGCCTTGCATTTGGGACCCTCCTGTCTCAGCTTCCCTATTACTGGGGTTACAGGCATATGCCACCACACCCTTCTTAAGCATAGTGTCTTTGAGATGCCACTGGGCTCCTGGTGGGTGGACAGCATATTGATGGAGAACACTTAGTGCTATCTGACACCAAAAGAGCCTATTACTGTCTCTCTTTTGAACCACATTCCCAGCCTACACAGTTGGCATTTGAAGTGTACAATAACATCTACCAAATCACTTAATGAACCCAACACATCTCTGCCAGTGCTGGGGATTTTCATTGTTACCAGAAGCAGTTTCTGCTAACTTCTGCGTGTCAAAGTATCTCTGATCATTCTATGCAACTGTTTTGTGGCCAAAATACTTAGGAGGGTGGTCAGATTTGTGAGCTCCAGTGAAGCACAGAAGCATAAATCTTCCTCTGGGGATCTAAATTTCCATAAAGGCCATCTCAAACACATTATTAAATATCTCTATGTCTTGCTAAAGACCCTAAGGGCAACATAGTCTGCCGGCAGGGGTGGTAAAGTGCTTCTGTGATGATTTGCCAACCAATTAGTTTCTTTTTAGCAAAAAGTAGGTTTTTGGTAAAGATATTTAAGATGACTACTTCATCAGCGTCTGTCCCCCTTCAGTTTGATGATGTTTTATTTAATATCTACATGTTCCCATCCAGCGTGTTAGGTGCTACAGGAGATACAGGAAGAAGTCATCCGCAAGTTCAAATCAGTTTCACTCTATTAGTTATGTTCCAAACTGAGAATGCAAATGAATGTAATTCAAAAAGCTCTGTCCTGAATGATATTAGCAGTTTGAAGGATGCAGAGATATGTTGTGAGCTGTGAGCTCCAGGAACCGATCAGGGACATTTGCGTAGCGCATGCCTTGAAGGCTGGATGGAACACTGGAAGGTTCGAACAACAGGGAGGGTTCAGTTACAGAGCACAGTGCAAGGGAGTGAAATGCAGAGGTCTGAGGCACAGAGCCCTTTCAAGAAAAAGCAAGTGACCTATTTTAGTGAAATCACAGGATCTCCACTGGGAAGAAATGGCCATTGATGATAACATGAAGAAACTAACAATAATAGAACAATAATGGCAGTGACCGCAATCGCTAGTGTTTATTGAGCTGGATACAGTTCCGAGTTTTTTTTTTTTTTTTCTACTTAATAATATATAATCACAGAATATTTGAAAAAATAAGGATATTTATTCACTGTGTGTGTATATATCCTTTCTTGGTGCCATTTTGCCAGTATGAATCAATAGACATCAAAGAAAGGCACATACGTTTAGACACATTGGTCTCACATAAGTAAATGTACTCAAAGAGAACAGTGGCCCAAGTGCAGGGAGATACAGGGCAAGGACATGCCCTGCGGCGCTGTGCACAGACCAAAGTGGAATGAATCATCAGTGCCCAGCAGTGGCTAGTGGACTATGTGAATACTATTTACATATCAAAAAGCACACGATGGATGTACACTTTGAACTTAAGGACTATGAAAATACATGGTTAGAGTAGAACAGATTTACTAGTCTTTTGCTTAACATAATCTTAATTTGTGGAAAACATATTTCTATATATTAAACAGAAAAAATCTGGAAGGATATAAGCAAAATTTCTTTTTCTTTTTTTATTTTTTTGCGGTACTGGGGATTGAACTCAGGGGCATTCTACCTCTGAGCTAGACCCCCAGCCCTATTTATTATTCTTTATTTTGAAACAGGGTCTCACTAAGTTGCAGAGTGCCTCACTAAGTAGCTGAGGCTGGCCTTGAACCGGGATCCTCCGGTCTCAGCCTCCCAAATGCTGGGATTACAAGCATGTGCCACCACGCCCGGCTAGCAAAATTTCTAAAACAATTGTATATGGATTTGTTGTATAAGTAGTATTTTGCTTGTCTTTATTTCCTCCTTTTTCTACCAGAATCATGCATTAATTTTATTAGCACAGTGCAAGATAAAGTTTAACATTTTAAATAGCAGGAGCTTTTGAGCAGCGGTATCCCACTCCATGTCTTGCCCTGGGGTCACTGGTAGTTTATAGAAATGCTCAAAGGGCTTCTTGGCTTTCTGATCTCACTCACAGGGAAAAAGGGGACCTCAGACCTTCAACTTTAAGTGCAGGGAATTTGAGTCAGTAGTTCAGGTCAACTGTTTCGTTTGCAGTCTCTGTGTGTGTGTGTGTGTGTGTGTGTGTGTATGTGTATATGTGGTATGTGTATATGAGGATTGAATCCAAGGTGATCTACAGCCCTAGTCCTATTTTTTAATTTTTTGTTTTAAAACAGGTCTCACTAAGTTGCCAAGGGCCTCGCTAAGTTGATGTTGGCCTCCAACCTGGGATCCTCCCTGTGTCAGCCTCCCAAGTACTGGGATTAGAGGTATGTGCTGCCATGCCCAACTATCCTTTTGTATACTTGAAATTGTAAGTTCTGTGTAGAGGATGGGAAGATAAAGTGGGCATGGAGGGAGTGGCCACCAAATAATTTTGATGAAATCTTGGAATTGGGAAAGATTTTGAAGGGAGACAGATAAACCCAAAGACTTTCAGATTGGTGGGACAATGGTAATCCACAGAAGAAACAACATGGACGGATTCACGGATCCTCCTTGCTTTAAATGGATTGCCTTTATTTACTTCTTACCATGATTATGTGAAATAGATGCTATTATTTTGATCCCTTAGGTGAGGAAACTGACTTAGATTATAGAGTGTCCCCAAGGTCGCCCCATAGTAAACCATGGAGCCGGCATACAAGACCAGCAGGTAGGAATTACAGAGACAGATTTCAGTTTGGCATGAGGAAGAAAACATGAAATGAGCCTCTGATGCAGTAGTGAGGAAGTGAGCGCCACACCATTGGCAGCAATCAAGCCAGCTTAGATTCCTGTCAGGCAGTGATTCAGTGGAAACGCCATCACTGCTGCTGGCTGGACCATTTGAACATACAATCCCTCTTGACCCTTAGAGTTCTATCCAGTGCCCATGCCAAGAATAAAACTAGGTTTTCTCTTCTTAACATTCAGGCAGAGTTCAGTGGACTGAGGCTCTAAGAATTGACAGAGGAACATTTTTCACTGTTGTTGGGGTCTTAGCCCGGCAGGCCCAGAGAGAACTCGCCTCAAGATGGCGCCTGGCAGAGTGCCAGGAGCAGCTGCACGTGGTAACATCCTAGGGCTGTGCCACGTCAGAGCGCATGCGCCAGCACGTCAGAGCGTGCCCAATAGGAGAGAGTGTTACTGAAGTTGCCTGAGTGAATACTCCCTGACAGACTCACTGG